>JASANN010000651.1:117721-213160 GCA_031762395.1 Calameuta pygmaea | reverse complement strand
AATAGGCTTTTTCAATAGTTCTAGAGAAGTTCTGTAGTTCCTGGTGTCGTTCTAAGGGTTGCTTTGGGAACCAGCGGTGAGGTAGCGGAGAACCTCTGCCCGCCAAGCTACGGGTTCGTGTTTACGTTTCGCTCGGCTACGACGGAATTCGCATTGTCGACGGAGGCGATCATCACAAAATCCTACTTCCAGACTCGCCGCTACGATTTAGCGCCATGCTTTTGGTATCGCCTAAAATCGTAGTGTTGTGCATCTCCCTGCTCATCTCTGACTGTAGTGGATACAGGGCGCATTACTTTTACAAGAGCGCATGCCCAGCACTTTAGATGATCATAGATAATTTTTAAGAACAGATGAGATAAAAGATGTACCGTTGGGGATGAAACATAGTCTCGCTAATCTGTCAAAAAAGTAGGAGAAACACTTGTCATTCCGTAGAATTTGATGTATTCTAATTAACATAAATGTGAAAATAAAAAGCACTTTGTGAATATGGCCTTTCTTGAGGTAAATTTTTGCTGAAGTATTAACAAGACTTTCTGCTTGCAACAAAAATTCCAAAACTCTATATAACCTCCTCTCTTAATTGATATTCATCATTTTTGCATTGATTTGCAGTGGAGACGTTTTAATTTTTTCGACCTCAAGAAGGAAGTCGACTCTGGAAAAATTGCTGAGGTTTTAGGGGTTGGTTTTTGAAAGCGTATAAAAATATTCATGTATCACGTTACAGCACTTATCCTCTCATTATATTTCAATTCTCAATAGGATGCTAAAGTAACAGCAGCAACTAGCGGAAATGGAAACTTGGTGTTTGGGGATAGTACTGGCAATGTACGTTTGGTCAATAGAATGTATAACGTAGTAAGCTTCAAAGCTTATGAAGACAGTCTGACATTAGCACAACAAGTTCAGCATTCCACATACCTTTTTACCATAGGAGTAAGTATCCCTTCAAGTTTAACAATCCCCGATCTTCTTGTAAGCATTACTTATTATCCTTAATTTATTCAGGAAGACGAACCAGGCTGTAATCCTATTATAAAAGTATGGAATTTAGCAAAACCTGACAAACAAGGCAATCCAACTTGTGTTAGAATCAGTAGAGCAGTTCCTGGTTATAGAGCAGTACAGGCCACTGCACTCTGTGTTCATTCAAACCTTAACCTGATGGCTGTTGGCTTTGGTGATGGCTCCATTATGCTTTACAGGTAAAATTATTTAAGGACTCCTCCTCGGTTCTGGTTCATCCACTAATTTCAACTTTTCAGAGGTGACTTGACTAGAGAAAGAAAAAATAAAATAAAAGTGCTTAAGGACAGCAGTGCTCCTATCACTGGTCTAGCCTTAAAAACCTCCGGCAGACAGCACCACATGTTTGTAGCCACAACAAATAGTGTATTTCTTTACAACATAACAGTAAAAGATAAAGAATTCAAATCTTCCTTGGATAATATGGGATGCTCGATGAAGTGCAGTGTCCTTGCTGAGACCATCCAGGATAGCCATTTTATGATAGGCCAGGATGATGTATGTAGAGTATCTTAATCTTGATACTGGTCCTATATGAATTCATTGTCCAGGCAATATACTGTTATACCCCGGATGGCCGAGGACCCTGCTACGCAGTGGCAGGTACAAAAATAATGCTGGAATGGTTCCGGAGTTACCTTGTTATAATAGCAAAGGAAGCAGCCAATGTCCCCAGGACTACTACCACGATATCTGCGAAGCCCAAGTATTTATAATCACCATCAATTACAATAGAGCGGAGACTTAATAAATAAACAATACTCTTTTTCAGTACAATAGAACCGATACCACCAGGTGTCGATAAACACGTAATCACAGTTCTTGACATTCAAAATAAATTCATTGTATTTTCTGCACCAATGCTATCGGTGCAAGCTGTCTTATCAGAATGGGGTGGCTTCTTTATACTAAGTGGCGATAATAAACTCTATCATCTAGATGAAAAGGATCTACAATCTAAATTAGCATTGCTCTTTAAAAAAAATCTATACGACGTTTCCATCAGGCAAGAATAATTTAAATAACATATTTATTTAATGTATTCAAAGTTTCTATAATCTGCAACGTTCTGTTACCTTCATAGAATAGCAAAGAACCAACAATATGATGCTGAAGGACTGGTTGATATATTTCGCCAATATGGAGATCATCTATATTCAAAAGGCGATCACGTTGGTGCCATAGAACAATACATAAAAACAATAGGGCACCTAGAGGCGTCATACGTTATAAGGAAATTCCTGGATTCTCAGCACATAGATAGTCTGACAACATATTTACAAGCTTTACATAAGCAGGGACATGCTACGGAAGATCATACTACGTTACTCTTGAATTGTTATACTAAATTGAATCATACAGATAAACTCAAAGAATTTATAATGGTTAGATACCATTCATATTTATTTGTCTAACCTATCAAAGTATCCAGATGATATTTTGTTAATTATCTGCATTTCAGACTAAGGACAGGGAAGTAGATTTTGATGTTGAGATTGCTATAAAAGTCTGCCGACAAGCATCACCAGAGGATGCATTACTTCTAGCTCAGAAGCATGGGAAGCATGAATGGTATCTTCGGATTCAAATAGAGGACAAGGGTGAATACAAAAAAGCTCTAGAGTACATGGCAACTTTGGACTTTGAAGAGGTAAAGGATGATTAAGGAATAGCTTGGAACTTTTCTATAACTTGACATCCTGCAGGCTGAAGAAAACACAAAGAAGTATGGTAACGTTCTGATAGAGAATATTCCCCAGGAGGCAACCCAATTCTTAAAAAGTCTTTGCACAAACTACAGACCTTCAAATAAACCACTGATTGATCAGGTTTGTATTACATGAATCATTTTAAAAATATCTATATTTTCTAACTTGAACACTGGGAGTTTAGAATATGTTGGATGGCACTGTCGAACAGCACGTGGACAGAGCTAATCCTGAGGACTTTATACACTTGTTTCTGAATAATTCAGAAAGACTAGTGGAGTTCCTGGAGCACTTGATCAAATGTGACGGCAAGTAAGTACCATGTGGAACGTTACTTTCAAGGACATTTATATTCTTTTATCACTCAGATGGAGCAACCTGGTTTATAACACTCTGGTCGAACATTATCTGCACGTTTGGTCGGCTCTTGACAATGAAGTAACGAGATTGCAGTATGAACAGAAGGTCGTCCGGCTCCTGCAAAGTTCAGAGGCCTCTTATGACAAGGATCAAATATTAATTTTATGCCATCAACATAATTTCCGAAGAGGAATCCTCTATCTCTACGAGGAACGGAAACTGTGAGACTATGATACAGCTTCCAGCTTCTTGTAACAACTAATTGTAACCTTGAAACAAAATTTATAATATTGCTTGACAGATACCAAGAGATTCTACAGTACCATCTAAGAGAAGGTGATAGCGAGCAGGTCCTGGCGACTTGCAAAAGATTTGGTCATCAGGATCCAAATCTATGGATTCAGGCTCTATGGAGTCTAGCGAGGAACAAGAATGCACCGTCGAAACTTCTTGCAGATATTCTTACGTATATTGGTAGGTCAAGAATTCTTAAAAAAATACTTACTTAAAGCTATTATTCCTTTTTCTTTGCAGCCAAAGAGAAACTTCTGTCGCCGCTCATGGTTGTCGATGCACTGTCGACCTCGTTATCCTGTACGCTGGGTGACGTCAGGACATACTTGAATAGTGTTCTACGTTCAGAACATGAACAAACGAAAGCGGACGCTGAACTAACCGAAAAATATCGTGCAGACACTATTAAGCTAAGAGAACAAATAGAAGTTATTAAGAAAAATACAATTATTTTTCAAGGGTCACGTTGCAGCGCCTGTCATCATCAGCTGGAGTTGCCATCAGTTCATTTTATGTGCCAACACTCTTTTCATCAACAGTAAGTGTTTCTTTTTCTTTACTTTTATTACTTCTCTAATATTTATTTTATTTTTTTCTTGGTATTAGTTGTTTCCAGAGTTTCTCCGAGAATGAGAACGAGTGTCCTGCGTGTTTGCCCAATAATAAGAAACTTCTAGATATCATCAAAGCCCAAGAACAATCCAAGGACCTTCATGAGACCTTCCACAGCTTACTGGATAGAGCTGAGGATCCTTTTTCTCTGGTAGCTGATTATTTTGGTCGAGGTGTCTTCAAGAAACTGACTGTGATAATTGACGCCGATGGAACTTCTGCAGTGCCGCCATCCGTGGCGACGAAGACAAGTGTTAAGTTGCCGGACAATAAACCAAATTATAATGCCTATGGACCTGGTGCCGAGGCTAAAATTAGACTGACAGAAGGCAGAAATACCACCCTGGGTAATTAGCATTATGATTCACCTTTACAAAATCTGATCATAGAGGTCAATTATGTGACATTGTGTTACAGTCAAGACGGAACCTCGGCGTCTAGGAAATGAAATCTCAGCAGCAATCCCCATGTCCAATGATCGTGGGAGATTATTTCCAAAGCCGGATATCTATTCTTCGTCGTTGGAAGCCAATATATCCGGTGCAGGAAGTGGCCTTTCTACACCCAGACTAGTTTCCTCGAGAAAGACTTCTCCGATTCCTATCAGGGAAGCTCGGATACTGAACAACTCCACACCTAAATCATCGCCGGCGCAAAAGTCATTTATACCGCCAAAGACACCCATCGCCCCGGCGAATCCTTTTACAGGTGAAGAGTACGATGAGGCGATGAATCCTTTCTCCGAGGATAAAGATGATGACGTGTATAATCCATTCAAAGATGACGACGTCGATGATTACGATAAAAACCTGAATCCATTCAGCAGCTAATCGACGGGCCCGATGACTAAAATTTTCTATCATTGTTGTTGTAATGTCACAGTGTATATTATCAAAGTGTGCTTCACAACAGTGTCGTACAAAAGATTATTAAAGGATAATAAAGTAATAATAATGTAAAATACTGTCGTTATTCAGAATCGGCATCCAAATTCTGCTTCCAGCCAAATATCTTCCGACTGACCGAGAAGGCATTCCAATTTTCCACGTTCTCAGGGGTGCGTGATCGCGGTTCAACGGCAGCGCAATACTCTTCCGCGTACTCAGGTTCAAAGAAATCTGAGAGCTTTGGTACAGAATCTCTTTGGCGCGGAATTGGATCTTTACTACGTGTCAGCCTGGATGGCAAATTCTTGTCACTGATGCTCAGATCTATTAAGTCTGTAAATACTGCTTCATCCGGTGAGAAATCCAATGATGATGAGATCTACAACAAATTTACAATGAAAAATAGTCGTACCGCTCCTTGCTAGGATAAAATACCTTTTTGTTTACTAGATCTTTGTACACTGTTGGTAGACTATCCATTCCTATGATGAATTTCTCTTTGCGAATGTCCCTCAATTCGTCAATGGTTCTCATTATGGAGTTATACTCAGGTCTCTCAAATGTCTTTCCAGGGTCGTTGTGAGTACTAGACTCAGGACGCATAGGGATTTTCTCAGAGGATGGTATCAGACACAATTTTAATTTTGATGGCTCGGATGCTATGTAAACTGCTGTTCGATGTCCTGTGATGTCTCTAAGTACCCTTTTTTTTACTGGTTCTACTAATCGTTGCTGTGTCTTTGGTTTAGCTATCTTTGGGCATGTTTTTCCTTTTGAAGGAGATGCCTTTGAAGATGGGTGCTTCCAAGTTAATACACTGCGTTTCCCGGTTGGTACCTTTGGTAATGCACCTTTACTTACATTGCTAGAATCTTTTTTAGATTTCATAAGATTAGGTACATTTTCATCAGGACGTTTTTTCTCTTCATTTTCTTTTCCCTCCTTTGATTGTAAAATTTTTGATGATCCATTGCCGTTAGTTGTATCAGTATCTTTAGATTTTTGGAGCATCGTACCTCCTTTACTAGTTTGTGCCTTTGGAATAGTTTTGGTATCAGGATAAGTTACAGAAGTTTTCTTAGATTTGCACATAGTTGATTTTATCTTATCATCATTAGTGCTTCCACTTTTGGTACACTGCGAGTCCTTATCGTCAGATGATATTATCCTAATTGGGCGTTTAATCGACTCAATATTTGTTATCCGAGGACCATTCAATTTGTTGACTGCTTTTGCAGAAGACTTTTGCTTACAATGAGATTGATGTAATCTAAGTTTAGGTCCAGTTAGACAGCTTCTAGATTTTTGCTGCACATTAGGACCAGACATTTTTGTGAAATTTGATTTAAGAGTAAAGGGTTTTCCAAATATTATTTCAAAGTTTATAGTAAATTCATTGGAACGGAAGTCGTAGGTTTCTGGATTTGTCAGAAAACTTTCTTAAAGATCTTCAAATTCCAAGCAACGTCTTCCACAATGTTTGGATATAATTCTCCAGGTGATAAGGATTGTTGCAAATATCCTGTGTATGTAGTTTGGTGCCCTTAAACAAAATAGGTGAAACGGAGAAACGTGAGAGAATGTACATACATACAGCACTGCCAGCAATCACTCAACCGGCCGTATCTCGAACTGAATAAGAACGTATTGAATTGTAAGGAAAGAAATTTCAATATTTCTTACGGATTAATAGCACAGCAGTCAAGTGATTTCTCGTGTCTGAGATTCCAAATCAGTGTATTTATGTCGGAAAATGTTTCGGGCACTAGCATGGATTCTTTCCAGGTAACGAACCTAATTGTCAAGAGCTTGACATTTTAACAAGGTTAAATCTCCATAAAAAGAAGCAACTCTACTTGACTATTTCATAAATTGCCCTACAACCACAAGACATCATTTGCCTTTGGCAACATAAAATATTATAAGAAATTAACTAGTGTGGATATGCCTTTATTTTATAATGAAACTTTTCAGAATCCTGAATTAAAACCTCTGGAGGATTTGAAACTGACTGTGAAAAGCGAAGGTGTCAGTCAAAGTGTGCCTGCTCTGGTATGTCAATATTTGAATAAATATATTAGACAAAATGTTAGACTTTATAAAGTTCAATTTGAATAACCTTTTTTCAGAACCCACGTTGGGTAGAAAAGCGTTACTTTCTTTGTTACATTAAGCCACAGCTGTATAAAGCAAACGGAGCTGAGATTCCTGGCGCCAAAGAGCAATGGCTAGAAATAGTGGATTATATCTTGGAAGATCTGGAATGGCTTTTGAGTCTCCCTCATTACAGGTACACATAATGAAAAAAATGTATAATGATCCATTTGACGATTTTATGATTTTTCCAGGTTCTGGTCAAATATCTTATACCAGGAATCAATACGAAACACTTTGACTTCGTTCCTTCAACAAGCACCACCTTATTACCTCATAGATCAATTTCCCAAGGTCGCAGAAATGAGGAGTGCTCTCGATAAACTCTTTCGCATAGTTCTCCTAGTATATGTTCGTCTTGTTACAACCAAGGAAAGCCCAGAGAATTATATGACTCCTACATTTCATGGGGAGATACTTTATAACAATTATATACTAACTATACCAGCTTTATTAGATCTGAGTCAATTGTACGGACGACGAAATGCTAAAGTTATCGAAAGAATTATGAAGAACCTTTTTGAGATACAACCACTGTATAACAGAGACCTTAAACAATTTATAGCGTTTCTTCTTGCGGTAATCAAATTATCCTTCACATTAATATTTTAATATAAGTTTAAAAGAGAAGATGATCTTTTTTTAAATTACATAGATGCTGCGAGGAATGGAAAGGAAATTTGACGACCGTCGTGTCGTTTTACCTGGCAACGTGATACGTATTTCAGAAACTAAGGGATCGTCCTCAAAAATGAAATTGGCCAGCATGGAGAATTTTGCCCTGAGTATATTAGACATATTCTCAACAGTTACTGTGTTCCTAGATAATTATCCACCAGCAGCCAAATTATTTCATAGAGATAAAGTTACAGCCAAGTGAGTACAAAGTAATTATTATCTACATTTTTCGCTATGATTGTCATTTGTTTTTTGGCCACGAAACTCATAATTTGTTAAAGGATTGTTTCCTTTTACGGTAACACGGTGCCCGAGATATACAATAAGCTAGTGGAATTGGCGTACAAAGACGATTGCATAGAAAAGTATTTAAAACTGAAGCATCTGCTGGATGTAACTAGGATAGAAATATTAAAGTTCTACCGAGCCATTGTGTACAGTACCTTTAAAGACATCATTGAAGATACGTGAGTATTTACATAGCAGTGCAATATTCAAAATCACTATACCCGGGTGCATCACGGTCCTACGAATTTTCAGGAGTTCACTGACAGAAGTCGATATAAGAAGTCGAGTAGACGAGTACTTGAATCTTATCACAACCGCCTTGTCTGAGAAAATATTCATTAATGACTATCATCGACATTATCCGGTCGACTTGGATATTGACATTCTTCAACAAACATGCCCCAAGTTGTATCCTTTTTGAACTAAGCATTAATCTTTTAAAATTTCACTTGCCAACCTTTATAGCCAATACTCATTTTGGCTGTATTTACAACCCTTATAAGAAATCATCAGCGACTTGACAAGGTGCGAATTTATTCTACAGTCAGTTTGCGCAGGAGAAAAAGAAGTAGAGAAAACACTTAACACTGCCAGTGGTAGCGACGTGAGTATTGATTACAGCAAGATAATATCAAATGAAAAATTTCGTTTTAATTTCTCCTGCAGAAGGCTGTACCGGGTCCTAGTAAATTACCTGAAGCTAGAGCCTCTACGTCTACAGAAGGAGCTTCGGCCAGTAAGGCAAATAATTCTGATAGAACTGAGGTCGAGCTGGTCTCTTTAATCTCTGAAGTGAAAGATATTCTAACTCACCTTGATGAAGGATTTATCCAGGTAGTTAAATTCATTTCCTGACCCTCATATCAATTGTTCCTTCACCCTTTTCAAATGTTGGCTATTCTACAGAGATGTCTCAAGCATTACAATTATGATACTGCGTCTGTGATAAATGCTGTACTAGAGGATTCTGTACCAGCACATCTCAAGGAGGTCAATTCCGTTGCGCCAGAGATACCACCCGATCCGGAGGTAATTCATATAATTTAAAAGATCTAAGGCTCACGGAATGATGTTATTCAAATCTTAGGAGGCTTCCGTAGCCGTGGATCTAGCCATTGGTGCGCAAAGATTAAATGTCTTTGATAATGATGAATTTGACATCATGACCAAAGATGTCGTCGACACGAGTAGAATACATAGAGGCAAAAGGTATTCATAAAATTGAATTGTTTATAGAAATACTTATGATACCTTGATTCTTTATCTTCTTAGGAAAGATAAACATAAAAATCTAAACGATTTACTGAACGATAAGTCTCACAACAAGAATCTTAAGGATATGTATGCCAAGTACAGTATAGTGACTGATGACTATGATGATGAATATGATGACACATATGAGAGTCACGATGCTGGCCTAATCGCAAGGGATCTTTCTACAGAACAGGATGTCAGACCTTTTACAACACCCCGAGTCAGTACTTATTATAAAATCGTTAGTAGTCATGCATCAAAGAAATGTTAATGCTAAATACTGTAATGCATATTGCTTGCAGATCTTTCTTACCAGAGACCGGAACGAGGCCGCGTCTGAGGACGAGGCTGACAGCGAAGACGAAAGTGCAGGACAGGCACAAAATGGGAAGGATCAGTTTGTACAGGATCCTGCAGAGGTTCGGGCCAGACAGGAGCAGCGTTGGCAATCCAAAAGAGGAGGTAGAGGAGGAGGAACTCAGTCAAGTCGCAGAGATGTTGTTGGTAAGGACGAAAGTGACGTACTGACATTGTTATAGAAAAAATTTTCAGAAAGTAAGGAGACCGTGCATAAAAATATGTTTTTTGTATTTTCAGGTAAACCTAAGGGTCAGGGACAGGACGCTGCGGTTTTGTCGAATAGGGATAATAAAAATACAAATAAAGCTACGCGCGCCAATCACAACCGACGTACTGGCGCTCAATGGAAAAGAAAACAAGGAATGGTTCCATCCTAAATAAAACCGCTATTTCTTGAAGAGACAGTTATTTTGTATCAGCATAACTGAACCCGAGGTTTAAATAGGAAGTTATAAATAAAGACGCTGATTTACCTTACAGTCCATTGTAATCTCACAATTATCACTTATGTATCTTTATCACAATTCATAAATTTAAAGCGGTAGATTCAGTCGTCCTTCACAATGGTTAAGTCTCGTATTCGTGACATTTCTGTCGAGATTATTTTGTCAAATTCTGTGTCAGACATCGTCGCACTTCCTGGCGAAACTCGTGAATTTTTAACAGGCATCAACTGTGTAAATAATTTTGTAGTGTTTCCATAGTAATCTAGCTGAATCATTATAAGAGCATGTACACTGGGTTTGATGTATTCTAATCTCTTATCAAGGAATGCAGGTAGTTCTGAAAGGAGCTGAGCGTGCAAAGTCCTGAGGTCCTTTGCAGCAGCTTCTTCTGTTCTTCGTTCACGTTCTAACTTTGCTATGAGAGTACCGGTTCTTTCCTTCTTCATTTCTAATCTTTTCATTCGCTGATAAGCAGTTTTCCAGATAATAACAAGCTCCTCACGCTTTGCTACAGCAGCAGCAATATATACAAATTCATCTCGAAGTTTCTTTAAGGGCTCCAGAAAGGTTTTTTGACAGAGGGCTGTCATGTCTTGCACAGTTTTACCTACCTACAGAAAAATAACGCTATAGCTTATTGCATAAACAGAATCAGGAAATAATGATAAGAAAAATTTGAATTCCATACCTGTGTGGTAACAGAGTGATATTCTTCAACTATCCTGCGAAATTCATCGCTTACATGTGCCAGTCCACTAGTACTTAAATTCATAGTCAGACGTTGGTCAACACGGTCCAACTGACTTACTATCTCCAGGTACTTCTTCATTTCTTTGATCATCTTTCGTATAGACTCCTCGACGCTAAAATATTTAAAAACATTCAAAAAAACAAATCAAATCAGTTCACCTAAGTATACGGAAAGCATATTACTAAATGAGTTTCTGAACAGCAATATCCAAGTCTCTGTCTTCTTCGTGAGAAAGAAGAGGTGGTGCTGGACTGGGACGTTGTGTCAGATGATTTCTTTTTAAAGGGTTCCTGAAATCAAAAACATATTAGTCAAGATACATTGAAACAAATGAATTTATCATGCAGGTTATTCAAAGTGCAGTTTAACGTGTTTCAAATTTTTACCTACCAAGTCATGATGTAATTAAACTTGAGCTGGTTATCATAATAAACACTTAACACTACACGACTTGGCCCTCTTCCAATTAAATTCTTCTTAAAATAACTATAAAAAATACGACGCAGGTACTTATAAATCCTAAAGAATTCGTTATCATTCCAACGTTATCTCACTCGTGTAGAGATTAATCTGGAGATGACGTTCATGACCAAGTTACCCGCCATTAAGTTCTACTCCTATAGGATACAAGTCACACTGTATACAATTTATTAAAACAAGTAAAGATTCCATTGTCATCTTATTGTTTAAGTAACTTTTATGTAAATTTACAATCGCCAACTAACAATGACTATCAGTAATCAGAACGATTGTACTCAATAATATTTTTAATTCTGAGAACTTTAAGAAGTTCTGCGCTTCCTGACGTCATCAGCCAGTTGGTAGAACTGCTGGAACTCTTTTTCAGACAGCTGCCAAGTGTTTCGGTAAGGTTATTTTACAGAAGAACTCTCGAGAGCGTAAAAAATCAATGTGGGACTCTAATAAGGCTAATACTCATTACTAGAAGTAATAGTCTAGTCTAATCTACATTTTATATTAACAGGCTAAGGATAATCTCAGTATTGTATATGTATCGATAAGGCATAGATAATATATCCTTACTGTTACATCAGTTACAATATCAGGTATTTATATTTATTTTACAGTGCAATTATTGTTCTCTAAAGAATTCCATTGTGAAAACATAATGTCATTTGTGTTTGACATGCTTTTTCCATTTTGACAAGACACTATGCACGTGTAGCACGTGCACTTGGCGCATGCGCGAACTCCTAGAGCTTCCCCACTCTTCTGGTTACTGAGAATTACTTCATTTGTAATTAATTTGTTTAAAAGCAGCAATAATGACTGAACAATCCTGGGAAGAGAAATATAAGCTCATTACGAGGAATCTAGCAGAATGGCTTGGTGATGAGAAACTTAAAACAATCCTCAAGCAAAGGGATATAAAAATATACTGGGGCACTGCAACGACAGGAAAGCCTCACATTGGATATTTCACTCCAATGTCAAAGATTGCTGATTTTTTAAGAGCCGGTGCAGAAGTCAGTATTCTCTTTGCCGATCTTCATGCCTACTTGGATAATATGAAAGCCCCCTGGGAGCTATTGGCCTTACGAACAAAGTACTATGAGGCTGTTATCAAATCCATGCTCAAGTCCATCGATGTACCCTTGGATAAATTAAAATTCATTAAAGGAACGGAATACCAATTATCCAAGGAATATACGCTAGACGTTTATCGGCTTAGTTCTATTGTCACTGAACATGATGCAAAAAAAGCAGGAGCTGAGGTTGTTAAACAAGTGGCTAGCCCGTTATTATCTGGTTTGCTTTATCCTGGATTGCAGGCACTTGACGAACAATATCTTAAGATAGATGCTCAATTTGGTGGTGTAGATCAGAGAAAAATTTTTACATTCTCTGAGAAATATTTACCAATGCTCGGATATGAGAAACGTGTTCATCTAATGAATCCTATGAGTAAGGAACTTATACACATTGCATACGTAAACTACAGAACACAAGCAGTAATATGATTTTTCAGTCCCTGGACTTACTGGCGCAAAAATGTCTTCATCCGAGGAAGATTCTAAAATTGATCTTTTGGACGACGCAGCAGCCGTCAAAAAGAAATTAAAGAAGGCTTTTTGCGAACCTGGTAATATCACTGACAATGGAATTCTGGCATTTTCTAAGCACGTTATATTCCCACTGTTGAAGAGCGATGAAGTCTACACCATACCGCGCAAGGAAGAATTTGGTAAAAGACTGCCATACCTGCTTCATTCAGACTTTAAATTATTTTCTGATCTTTATTCTTCATACATTCATCAGGTGGAGATGCACAGTTTGTGAAATATGAGGATCTGGAAAATGCCTTTGCCAAACAGGAAATTCATCCTGGTGATCTTAAGGCAGCAGTTGAGATTTATATAAACAAGCTATTAGATCCAATCAGAAAGGAATTCTCAGCTGATCCAAAATTGAAAAAACTTAGCTCTGAAGCATATCCGCCACCACAAAAACAAAGTATACTAAAGACCATGATAAAAAAATTATTGAATGTCAAATAATGATTCTATACGTATTTCATTTTTCAGAACCTGTGGAGGATATTGTTCCATCTAGATTAGACATCAGGGTAGGAAAGGTTGTGGAAGTTGAAAAACATCCTGACGCGGATGCCCTGTACGTGGAAAAGATTGATCTAGGGGAAGCAAATGGTCCTAGGACAATAGTGAGTGGCTTAGCTAATTTTGTACCTTTGGAAGAAATGAAAGATAGATTGGTTGTTGTCTTGTGCAACTTGAAAGCTGCTAATCTCAGAGGAATACAGTCGCATGGGATGGTACTCTGCTCATCCACGTAAGTAGCATTAAAATAATACCAGGGAATAATTAAGTAATATTTGAGGATAAAAAATATTTATACCGATTATTGGATTATTCAGAGACCAGCCTACAAAGCAAGTAGAACCTCTGAGGCCACCGAGTGATGCAGTACCTGGGGAAAAGATTCTGATAGAAGGATATGAGGATGGTGTTCCTGACGACATTCTAAATCCAAAAAAGAAAGTTTGGGATAAACTACAGGTGGACCTTATTGTGAATGGAAATGGAGAAGCTGCATGGGCAGGAAACGCTTTACTTACTGCTAGCAATGGAAAGATCACATCAGACACTTTGAAAAACGTACCAATCAAATAATAAGTTTATAGTGCTTAGATACAAAAACTTTCTACCATTGCATTTTGTCAGTGTTCTGACAATGATTAACAACAGTTTTGTCACCCGAATTGAATAAAAAGAGCTTCTACGAAAACTTACATAGACTTATTTTAGCAAGTATATCAGAAGCAAAACACTCAAATAGCACAGCTGCCTGTACTCATTTAAAAATGTTTGACCCTCACTATGACATTTAAAATAAATATCTGTCCAAGATTTTTTATTTCATAATGCAACTTGACTTATTCTTACATAGAGCAGTTCACACAAGAACTAATTGTAAATTCATAATTATTCTCCCCCTTAACCATAATTAATCTATTATAAGTTGAATAATTTTCCTTAAGAATAATTAATGATCTGTTATAATAAGTTCATCGATACCCCAATCTTCATAACTATTATCAGGAAGGTAACGTCGAATAACAATAGGGATCTTACGTTTCTTCAGTTCCTTCATAGCAATCTGCAATGGGTCAGTCTCTCCTTCCAGCTCAACCATGACAGGTGCACACATTGCTATCTGCAGTGCTCTGGTCCCCAGTACCCTGGCTCTTTCATATCTAAAAGAAAAAGGATATGAGATATAAGCTAGGAGTTCAAACCAAAACATAACCTTAAAATATGAACACTACGTACTTTGTCATGTAACGCGTTGTGATTCGTTTAGATTTCTGCACGCCTCCAGAAGCTTCCCCAGCAGCTAAAAGCTCTATATTTTCTCCATCTTCCTCCTGCTGTTCTAATTCAATATTATCGTCGTCATCGACGTCGTCGAAGTCATCCACAACCCTAGGAACGAGGTTATGTTATGTTATGTTACGTTAATCCTAAAAACTAAACACAAATACTGCACAAGTTAAAAAGAATCTACTTACTCGTCTCCGTCAAATTCATCATCAGCCATGTCCATGCTCTTATATACGAGTCTGGACACTTAGCTAAATTAACCGTGCCGTTTAGGAATACTCGCAATGCTTCCAGTGCCGTAAAGCGCCATTAACGAATGGAGCCAATTGATTCGTCTACTACCCCCCCCCACCCCCGGCGCCCGCCAAATTTGAATATTTTAATCGTTCTAAATTTAGGAACAATATGGATACAGGACATGTGATTGTAATGTCCAACCAAATGAATAGTGTATTTGCAAATGACAATTATTCATTATTTCATTATATTATTTATAATTAAATTACTTATTACACGGTAGTAGTCCGATCCGAGTCAATACCTTCCACTACAATACTGTCGGCCTTTTGATCAGTAAGACAGGAAAGCTGTAATCTCATTGTTCTGGTTACTTTAAAAAGTAGTGCTTCAATCCGTGAAGCATCTTCCTTGTTTCTTGGTGGTGGAATTACGTCCAATGCTTCTTCAAAGAAACTCCTTTAAGAAATCATAAATAGTACGTATGTATCTTCAATTATTCGTGAGAGTGAACAGTGTCTCAATGTATTACAGTTTTCTTTTTACCTTGCTCTTGGTGTGCTGTATCTTGACAGTGCTTTACTCAGTAATGTAATATCGGCACGGGCTTGAATAATACCGGAAGGTCCAAATTTAGTAACACAAGACATAAGCCTGGCCAATTCTTCGGCTATGGTTTCTACAATGTGGGATAAAACCCTCTTCAATAGACTTGGGGACACTCTGCGTACCTAAATTTTTGTTAAAATATGTAAATAAATAGAATATTGTTTTTTTAAACCAAGTCATAACTTTACCTCTGCATGAACAGCTATAAGATTTGCCAAGGCTTCCTGTGCATAAGGTCTAATATGCGTAGGTTCCACTTCTGAGTCCCATTCGAGACCACCAAGGTACATACTGGGTTCAATAGTACCAACTAGAGGATCACAACGTCTCTCTAAATAGGCGTCTAAAACAGCTGCATCCAGATTTTCTAATTCAGTCCAGTCTGAACTCCACCCAACAGCTGTCGACAGTTCTGGGTAACCCTGAACCTTGAGGAACTCGACGACACGTGGTAGCACAGTATTAAGCGTGTAGCGAATATTACTCAACGATATTAATAAGCACTGTTCCCATGTCTATAAAATTAATAGATCATAATCTAAGGTTATCAAAAACTGTATCATTCATGAAACATACCGGACCATGGTTCTTGTTGTCACGAGTCCTATATCCGGTTGGTGAAGCAATCAATTGAGAGACAGATGGTTCCTCATCCTCCATTGCATCTTCGCTTCCACTGAAGGCTAGTTGTCGCAAACAACGTGCGAATGAAGTAAACAGTGTCCTAACGGCATTGTGATACAGTGCTTGATAAGCTGATCCTGCAAGTAAAGGACCTTCCCTGGGACCACAGGCAACCGCAGTCTCACGAGATAATTTTGACACTTCCATAATCATTTCTTCGAACAGACTAGGCTAGTTGGAGAAATTAAGTTTTTGTTGAAGGCATGAATCTTAATAAAAACTCTAAATAGAATATATTATTAATTACATTACCAGTCTTGTGACTCCGCCATCCTCATACAAATATTCCATTTGCCATGTCTCCTTTCGATGCAAAGCTCCAATATTCTCTGCAGTTTGTTTGAATAGTGCAGTCATGCATTGAAATCTGTATTAAGAGAAGACAATATAGAGGAAAGAAATTTTTGATAATAATCAAATCCAAGACGTTACCTAAGATCAAAAATGAATTTGCCAAATATGTCAAGTGCTTCGCTTGGTAAGTCCAGATGTATCAGAGAAGCGTACATCTGCCGGACGCATCTGAGATTGTGCAAAAGCCAAGAGGCTTCAAGATTAGAACTGCAGGAGTTTTTCATGGCGTTTGCCGCGTGTTGCATGCCCGACAGTACAAGATTCTGTATGAACAAATGCTTCAGGTTCTTCTTCTAGGACTTGAAGAGAATAAAATAATTAAAAATCTCACCTTGAAAGGTATTTGCTTCTCAATGTCCACGGTAACGTGCAGCTGTCCAGTAAAATAACTTTGCCCTAATCTCCAGAGGTCAGGAAGTTGTTCCATCACCACGTCACAGATAGCCTCCACGCAAAGGACCCGCACTGGAGCGTTATTTATGTCATTTTTATAAAGGCGCAGTTGCTTCACCGACAGTGGCGTAGACCCATTCGATTTTGGAGTTTTGCTAGAATCGTCTCCTCCAGCGCTCTCAGATTCCAGGTGTTCGTGGACGCAGGCAGTGATACTCTTTTCCAGGTGACGTGCATGTGATACTGTGCATTACAAAAAAAAAACATTATTACTGTGCTAACAAGATAACATGGTAAGAATGATTACGGAGTGGATACCTATCGCATCCCATGCAGGGTCTCCTTCAGCCTCCAGGTTCACCATGTTCCTGATAATCTTCTTTTGCTCATCCAAAGTTGCTGGCATTTCCTCAAGCTTCTTGTGGAGTATATTGCGTAACTTTCCTATTCTTTCATCAATTTCCACCAGGACTCTCTTGAAAACCTCCACCTCAGTGTTACCAAATAAATTTTTAACACGGGCGTAATCGTTGATCACCAAGTCGTAGTTACCGCGCTTGATATTCTTCTCGATATTGACTGGCATGCAGAAAAGGAAGCGATATCTTTGCATTAAGGATAAAGCGTTCCTGGTAGCGTCGGCTCTATCTCTACGAGCTAGGACGTCGTCAAAGAGCTTGTTTGCTTCGGCCATGGATTCTTTTATAGCTTTTTCAAGCTTGGTTGTCGGGTCACTTCCATGCTTTTGAACATCAGACTCAAATTGTTCTTTTAAGAGAACAATAGTATCTAGTTGTTCCATTACAGAACCTACGTTAGCCTGAAAAGAAATTATAAAGGCATAAATGAAGGAGATGACAACTAGGATATGATATATTACCTTCAGGAAAGACAGCTGGCCCTCCTTCTGAGAATGGACTTTACGTCTCAGGTAAGCAAGACCAGCCTTAAGATCATCCAGTGTAGTTGCGTGATGATGTTGCAGTAAAAACCAACCAGGATGAAACTTATCGCTTGCTAATTCTCCACTTCCATCTCCAAATAGTTCTATTAATTCATCCTCAGGAAACTTTTTCCTGCAAATAAATTCCCTCATTGATGTCCGTATTGAAGAATCATATGGCAACACAAAGTATGAAATAATCTTTACTCATTTCCTTCTACGCTGAGACCTAGTGGATCTTCCTGTTGGTAATTTGTAGGGGACAGTGCACGTCTACCCCATACAAAACCTTGCATTGGAGCCTCCTCTACCCAAACTGCAGACTCTTTCATAGGCCCGATGGTTTCATGGTAGCCACGAAACTGTACAGTTGATGTACCCTGACCTCCACTGCGCGTTGTAACAATTATATCTCCACGTCCCTTGCATGGTCCAGAACGTGCTATAATTTTGTTCTGCGACTTCCATTCAGCTGACAAGAGGCAATCACAGCCACAAATAGTTAAACCTGGAAACATATCTTGCATAAGAAATTTGAACAAGAATAAATGATTCTACATGGAGGAAAAGAAGCAATACTAACCTATAAGGTCTTGAGCTCTAGATCCCAGAAATTCTCCTCTGACAGTGACGCGAGTTCCTGGCGGACCTTCTTTTGGAGAAATTCCAGTGACTACAGGTGGAGGTCCCATCCTTACCAAAATATATGTCAAATAAAATCTAACCTTATAAAAATAGGATCGCGTATCTATCAGTAATCATTCTCCTAATATATAGATTTCACCCATACAATCAGCTAGAAATTAAATAAAAAATAGTTTATACGTTTAATTATTTATTATTAAAAATATTATGAAATGAAGCGTCACAATTTCCACCCATTCGTCTGTCAAACTCTTTACTGTATCCAACCTTTCTTACACTCAGTCCAACTCAGTCACAAACCCCAGCGTTGTGCATCTCCCTACTCATCTCTGCACAAACTGTCATCTATTGACATCAATGTAATTGTTTGTGCACAGGCTGATATGTTTAGTTATTGGAAAAAAAAAATTAATAAAAGATACAAAGTGACTCATTGTCTTTTATAAGTTCTTACAAAATATATTTATTGAATCGCAGACAAATATTATAATTTTAACAAAATAGACTCTAGTTGTAATGGTCGATAAACTAAATGGTCGCACATATAAAAGTAAAAATGAAATAACAGCGTTGACACTTACTTCTCTTAAGGGTATTGAGCAAAAAAATCGGTTTACCACCATAAAATCTTACAAGACACATCGAGACTTATTGTACCATACCTATCCTACTGGTCGAAGAAAAATGACAGCATCGTTTATTAATGTGTAACAGAGGCTTGATAGTTCTAATATTATGGCCACTAAAATGTCTTGATGCTTGGACAACTGACTCTCCATTCCTGCCAGCAGAATGGAATTGGAGATGACAGTAAGCCTCTCTAAACGTACGTCAGGAACATATGTGCTCATTAAAGACTAATTAACAGTATACATAATCCTAAAATACAAAAGATGTTTGGCACTGCTAACTTTTGAGGCTTCGTACACTGAATAAAGTATGGAACGAAAGCTCCTTTTATTCAGCTCGATGGCTGCTTTCTTATAAATCACCTGAGATATTTGGTGGAGTAGCACTAACAGAACTACTGGATGAGGCTGATATTGGAGATGGCAAGGCAGCATATTGAACGTACTGAGCCTGTCCAGGAAGTGGATACCAGTTCTCCTGAGGAGGCTGCTGTGGCACTCCGGGGTACATATTTTGCTGAGGATATACATATTGCGGGTATACCTCACAGAATGGTGTAGCCGGGTAATTATCCACATTCGAATAGACGTTAGGAGGATAAGCATTCACATTATTACCCTCGGCAATGTCTGAACGTGACACATACGGGACAGAGAAATATCCTGTATTGGAAGCGTAGTACGAGTGACCATAGGATTCAGACTCTCCTGAATAGTACGGTACCGGCGCGTACATTGTCTGCTGAGTCGAATATGGTGACTGGTACGTTGAAGGATTTCCAAAAGAATGACCTGCCTGTTGAGGACTGGATCGTTGTCCTTGAACCAGGTCGTTTCTACCAGGTTGTACCGGTGGTGGCGTCTCCACGCATCCGTTGCTGTGCTGATACGGAGCTTGTGGTTGTTGCTGCTGTTGGTGCTGAGTCTGTTGTTGGTATGGACTTTGCTGATACGAATTTCGATAACGTCCTGACAGAACAAAAAATTGGATAGAAGAATCAAAATTAAATCAGATCCTTGTACTCCTCGTTTATCAACTTACCATCAAGATTCTTCTTAAATCGCGAACCTGCGCCGTTTTTGTTGTTGCGCATCGCATCGCGATTCGGTGTATTCTGCTCTTTGACTTTGTCATAATTTCCATATCCTTTATTAGGAGGTGTCTTTTGCGAAATGTTTTTAATTGGAAAGTCCTGTAAGATACTGCGCGGCATTCCTGGCTTTGATAATCCTTGTCCATTGTTTATGACTCGTCCTCCATTCTCAGGATACTCGTCTTTGCGACGCGCTATTATGCAATTCTGGTTCATCCCTTCAGTAATCTTATTCACACTCTCTTCCGTTACGGAGCCACCTAAATGGATATTACAGATTTTGATTAATTAACAAATTACAAAATAATTGTCTGCGCATATCTACTCCTTCAATTACCGGTATAATTTCCGGTTTGCATGTTCATAGCTGTGGATCCCGCAGGACCCACATAATAAGATCCATAAGATACCGGAACTGGGTGGCAACTCCACAAGTTACCCGCTCGAAAATACTAAACATATAAATTTTAAATGAATAATTTTTGGTGGTGTAATATCAGTTTAATTAAAATTTTACAATTATCCTGGAACTCACCTCTAGTCCCAGATTATAAAAGAATCTCAGTGTAAGCATATCTGTGTGAAGGTAAATGAAGATAAAAAATATATTTTGATATCCGTCATTGCTCAATTAAACAATAGTAATAATATCGTTACCTGAAAATGGTAAATCGCTTCCATTCACGTCGACGCTCTTTGGAGCGCTAAGATTGATTGATCTAAGAACACGATCCATCTCATTGCCAGGGATAAGTTGATCATTCGAATTACCGACAACATAATGAAACTGTGAATAGGCATTTCCATCCGGTGGTGGATAATACATGTTCGGAGTGCCTGGAAAGAACGGTGGTACATCTGTAAAGAAAAAAAAAAAAAAAGAAAAAGAAAGGAAATACTTTAATGTCTATAGCCGATCGGCAAAGTAATTCTTTCCAAGCCATACTTGACTGAGGTGGATAATAAGTTTCGCCCTGGGGTTGAGAATTGCAGACTGGCGATGGCTGTGACCCATTCTCATTCGCTATTATAAGCGCGGAACTTCCAGAAACGATTTTCTCATTATCATTGGTATCAGTCTTCGAAGTCTTTTCGCTGGCCTCGTTACTTTCCTTTTGTTGTTGTTGTTGTTGTTCGACCAATGCCGGTTGAGTATTGTTCATGGTCACTGGCATGGCATCCACTGAATTCTTTTAAAAATTAAAAGGAAATAAATAATCCTTAATGCTGAACAGACAAGAGCTTGAATTTGGCTTCTTTCTCTTTTGAAAAATTTCTTCTTTCAAATCTATTGTGATTACTTACTTCCGTCTGGTATCCTTGATAAGAGGTGAATCTGTCTATACCGTAAGACTCAAAGAGCATCGTTGAATGACCTTTCTCCCAATTTCTATTAAAATAAAGAAGAACTGATTTTTAGAAAATCGTTTTAAGACTGACGGGGAATAGCAATTTACCTGGAACCGTTGTCCCACTGAGTAGCATCCTCGCCGTTACCTTTGTTATTGCTGATGTGATTGTTGTTGTTCAGATCGTCGTTATTATTAGATTGAGAATCGCCGTTAACCGGTAGTTCTTTGATTTTTCTTGAATTCAAACTCCAACTCTTTTTCCACCATTTAGTATCTGAGAAAGAGACTAGGGTCTTGATACCGTTTTTATTAAATAAAATAAACAGGAGGAAAATTTATAAAAATAAACTTTAAACACTTCCAATCTCATTAGACCGTCACTTTCAATTTGAGAGTCCAAGAGGCACTAACTGATATTTACAAAATGATTCTGTGCTTATTATTGATATTATAATACTTACTGACATCGGATAGGACGTTTTTTTTGGGAGTCGTTATACCCCATCCAGGTTGCTTGTTCGTTGTCTTACGTGGCGACGATGGTTTTAGGGCTGAATAAGGCACTGTCCTCTTTTCACCGAGCTCCTCGATGAAGACCACCACTGGTCCCTCGTTTTTACTCATCTCCTGAATGTGTCCATTGTAGCAGAGTGGATCGCGTCTTCCTGTTTTTAGAATGGCTCTCTCGTTCGGATTACCATTGCTGTCCTTTTCAATATACATGGAATTTCCATTATCCTTGTCAAGTTCCTCTTCGTTTAAGTCCATTTGTACCAGGCATTTTCCTCCAACCTGAAGCTCGGTACTATTGTACCTGGTCCAACCGCCGTTTCTTACCTCTTTACATTTAGAATATTTTGTTTAATCTTCCATATACATTTTTAATGCATCATTATGTGGATCGATGAAAAATTGGAACTAATGAAGGATCAATATACCTCGTTTGACTTCATGCCAAATATCAAAATCCGTGTTACGATAGATATTAGGATCTAATGCTTTAGCTACTCTGTATGGAAATGGTGTGATACCCTTGCAAATTGCCTGTATCTCTTCGTTCTCCTCGGAACAGTCTTCTAGTTTATTGAATAATTCTAAAGCCAATTGCCTGAAATATTTAATGGGGATGTACTTCTTTTTATTATAGAATTTATATTCAGCTAATAAGCTTGGGCTAAGAACTTAGGTGACAATAGGAATGCATAGGAAGCCTTACTCTCTATTATCCACATTTTCTTTAAGAAAGAACTTCTCATGTCTGAAATTACTTGTTTTGTCATGAAGCATCAAATCTACTGTGTTATCCACATTCGTCATCTTGAATACATTTTTGTACAATGTCTGGTAAACAAGAGCTGTGGGAAAGTTCTTACACTGTAATGCTTACAATAAAAGATACTTTCATAAAATCGATTACATGTGTAACAAAGGAGAAGCTTACACTGGCAATAAGCAGCGACAGAGATAAAATCTCGAGGATAAACACTTTCGTAATGCTTTTGCATGGTATGGCAAAGAAGAATCATCTTGTCAAACCCATTATCAGTAACAATGCAACGTGTTAGACTCTGCCCACTAAATATGACAAATTCTCTGCCATAAAGAAGTGACATTGCCTGAATCTCTAATGGACCACCCCATTCAGTGATACATGCCATTTGCTCCAAATAGCTTTCACTGGATATAGTTATATTCTAAGAATGAAACAGAATTATATAATTTTCATAAACAGAATGCTAGTTAAACATTTATATCATCATCCATTACCCCCTCTAACAGGTGCTTATTACGCATCATAAATTCTACACATTCTCTTCGAACTCGAATGTGAAAATGCTGTGTAAGATAAATCTGTTCGCTGACTGCACGAAACAGACAAGTGGGTTCTCTGGGTCCATGCTTCCTGAAGAAGCCCTCTTCCTGCAACCACTCATCTACAGGCTCCGAAGATCTTTTGCATGGTTTTCTTGGAGAAATTTCCATGACTCTAAATAAATAAATAAAACTATTTCACTTTATGTGCTATGTTAATGTAAAACAATAATTAAAAAAAATAATTCTATAACGATTATACACGGTAATAACGAGCATTAAATACGTTCCAGAATATTAATTAGGAATTACGGTAAAAAAAAATAATATTCTGAAAATCGTAACACGTGCCTCACGACATTCGCTCTCTCTCTCTCTCTCTCTCTCTACTATATCAAAATTTACCTTTCTTAATAAGAAAATATTTAACCAGATAAACCTTACCTGATAGTTTATTATCAATAGTAAATGTTAATGGAGCCGTAGAACAAGTAGAATAACTATACGTCCGACAATACTCGATGAACTTCGTGCAAAACTACCTTTTCTTTTTTTTTTCTTTTAGAAGAAAGAATTCGAATAAACCCGTAAGAGAAACGTTAACCAGGTGTTACCAACTACAATTGACCTACTGCCAATTACCTTGTGCCAACTGGAATAAATTGGACTATTAATCACTGTCACTTTAGGCGGTATTTTGAATTAAGAAATATCATTTAAACTCTATATCAATAAATATTCCAGTCAATATTATCCATAAAAACTAATGCATTTCGTACAGTTTCAAAAAACATTTACGGATAAATTTTTCCAATTTTTCCTTGTGCAGATATATAATTCAAATTTCGAAGAACTTGCTTGAACCGACATCCGGTCGATGAAAAAAAAATACTAGAGCGGAAACCTAATTGGTGCATTCAAATGAAGAAAGACCAAAGGATGCAGAGTCTCGAATAAAACGAACCCCCCATTACAAATGATCTTTTTATTATTCATCGTAATAATTTTTATCGTTATGATAAAATACGGTGTGCACGAATATTAAAAAAGTACAATAGCCCGTTATATAAAATATTATTCTTACACGAGTACACCAATCGAATACCCAATTGTCGATATCTGCGCTCGTATAATGAAATATGTGCCGCCGTTATTGCTGCTATTGAAAATAATGCTTGCCTGCGAGCAGCTTTCTTGGTAAAAAATATAACCCTTTCGCGAGCCTCCAAGTTGAGGGATGAAAATTAGGCGACGGTTACATTTCTCTATATTTCATTTAAAAATGGCAGTTATATTATTGTTATATTATTCTTGCTCCGTTTTTCTTTTATCCATCAAAACCCTGTCGACTACTGCACTCCTAGTCGTCAACGAGCGACGACTTATTGTAAAGCGATCATCGACACAATCTACGACATAATTGTTTCTCGTTAAAGCCAAAGCAACGCTTATATATATATATTTATATTTATAAATGTTTATAAAGAACCCGTCGCCATTTTTCCATCCCGGCGAATAAAACCGCATCGGGCAATATAAATCGTGGCGAGAATACGAGTATGTACTAGGAAAGATTACACAAATGTTATCGCGATGGAATCGTATCGGCAATATGGATGATGACCGTTACGAGATATCAGGATATAAGAGAATGGAAGAAACATCGAGAGGCTCCTCTTCTTCTTGATGGCGTTATGTTGTTCTTGTTATCGTTTATCCGGTACTTTTGTTTGTTTTCTCCTTCTTCTTCTTCTTCTTCTTCTTCTTCTTCCTTGCAACGTTTCTTTAAGCGGAGACCTTTTCGGCGTCGATCGCTGAAGAAGCAACAAATAAATGATACATTATTATTATTGCTGCTGCCATTGCCTTGACTGGAAATCAAATGTAAAATGAATTTTTATTTAAATACCTTCTTTGGTTGGCAAAGGATTCTTCTCGAGGGTTTCTGCATGCTTCAGCTTGGCAGGATTAAAGCTCTCGATACCGGAAATCAATTGTTTCCCTTTCTCTCGTTGAATGACTGTGAAATTAAAATTAACGAGTTTAATTAAATATAATTGTCGTTTCACTGATTGCGATTATGTCAGATCAGTTAAAAGTTTCACGGAGCAAGCAGTGCCAAATGCTGACTCAGTGATGATCCTACGAATTCCTTATGACTGGTGAGAATGTAAAATGTCTAGCTAATAAAAAAGCATACAGCTATGTATCACAATACTGAGGTATTTGGCATTGATTACCATATTTGTCGGGTAGTGGATTCTTCTCTTGGGTCTCAGTGTGCTTCAACCTGGCTGGATCAAATTTTTCAATACCAGCGATCACGGTTTGTTGAGTCTGTTGAGTCTTCTCGGCGGCTACGTCTGAAAGAGGAAAAAAAAAAAAATTTGATAAGCAGGAAGAGATATAATAAAACTGAACGTCCATAAAGTTCCCTTCGAAGCATCAGCTGACAGTGTTATAAAAGCAGGCACCACCTTGGCTGTGTTAATAAATTCTTATTATTATATCCTTATAAGTATAAATTTTCTGTACCCAGAAAACAATGTCATAAATCAGAGGCTGCACCAGGAAGCTCTTTTGAGCTCCTACGAACCCCTCAAAATAGCCTATGATTTGTGACGAACATTTTAGCAATACCTTGTGTGTTCACAGCGCAGTACCAGGACAACAGTACAATACAGTATAATGGTACAGCTTTACAAAGTGGTACAAGGAAGTACTTAACGAGCAAAGACAAAGCATACCTTGACCACAGTAGTGTGGACTTGATATTTTATTAATTAATTATAGCATCGCCCAGTAGGTAGCATGTGTTAATATGTGGCCAAACCAATAGACAATTCCATGACGCTGTGTATGTCAAGACTTTGAAATGTCTCTGATCTCTGATAGGTACCTTCGGCATTGGGTAAAATAATCTTCTCATGGGTATCTGCATGCTTCAGACGATCCGGCTTGAAGGTCTCAACTCCATGAATTAATTCAGAGTGCTGTTTCTCCTGTCGTACGTCTACATTATCGTTAGAATGATGGTATTAAAAGGTTCAAAAAAGAAATCTCATGCATTCTATTGAACTTCAAGAGAATCAAAACTTGATCTCAGTGATTTTTAATCTCTATACCTTCGGCCGAGGGCAAAACGTTCTTCTCGGCAGTGGCAGCTTTCTTCATGCCACCATGATTGAAGCCTTCCAATTCACTCTTCAAATCCAGAGCGACCTTGGGCAGATCCTTAAGCGAGGGACTCACAGGATTCGACATGATTACTCGTTAATCTGCAATTAAATTGAGAACCTGTTAATTAAGGATGTATCATAATCCCTAATTGGCTTCTGCATTGCCCGTGCTAGGAATATATTAAATATACTTTTATTATACCTGAACACGATAATTATTATCTCACCAGACACTCAAAATTTCTTGGTAACGGATGAATTTTGTATCAAGGCTCACGCATCGGTGTGTAACATCGCGCTAATTCACGGCCTACTACTTTTTTACCGGTGGGAAAGTACGCCGGTACGGATTTTCGTTCGGGAATTAACAATTGAGAGTCGTATGGGAAACGAGAGACGGGAAGAGAAGATAAAAAGAAGCCTATCAAGATCTTTATAATTGAAACCAGTTTTTAAAGATCTTCTACTTTTCTTCTTCAAGAGAAATTTGTACGAGGACTCAGAAAGAAGTTGTCGTTCAGTCTCAGCGCTGCTTGGATATATTAATTTCCATTATTCTCATATCGGTGAGAACTTGAATTATATCTAGAGTGAAATTCATAGCCAGCAACGAGTTCATCCTGGTTAGTGATAACGGCAGAATTTACTCACCGTTCAGACTTCCGAAAGTTGATAAATCCAAAGACCTATCATAAGGAAGCCAAGACAACCGCAAAATCCGTCGGCATAAGGGCAGAATAGTTTAAAAATTTCGCCATTTCATCGACGTTTGCTTGTGGCGATAAAAATATATATTGAGGCATTTCAAATTGTTCTCCATTCGCGTGCGCAGGACATTCCTCAGTGGCGATACGTTTCATTGGCGATAATAAAAAGCTTACGGATCGTTAGGCACGATCCAACAGGAATTCCGCGCTAATATAAACACAGCAACGCAGCCGATTATTCCTTTTTTTCTTTCATAAGTTCCGATTCATCCTACTCCGTGACGAATAATAGAGAGTAAAGCTTCATGGCGTCAGTGACAATATGAATCTTGTGCCACGGAAGTGGGAAATGTCACTTCCTGTCGAACATGCGTCCCGCCAGTTTCCTTTCTTTATCCTCTCACCACTGGCGTCCTCCAATTTGAATCTTAACGACTTTCCTCAGAACGAAGCTCTGGGGCATGACAAAAATTAACCTACGATCTCCTGAGTCATTTAGGTTTCAAAGAATCCGTAATCTATGCCCAAAAGTACCGGTAAGTGAAATATGGGCCGCGTCCGTTGTCCTAATATATCAACTAGTTGCCAAACGAAACCAACAGATGTCACTCCGAGTCGGTCGTTTCTCGAGAGACGTCACTCTCTTTGAATAAACTGATCGAACGGCTGGACTATGAGTGAGTGGTACGAAATTCATCATCGTTAGATATCAATATACTCTTTCCTTTTTCTATCCTTTCGATATATATCCTTGCGGAGGTCGCGGACTCAAAAACCAGTACGTAAAGCAGCGTGTCTGCGTGGCACGATCTCAGCGTCGGCAAGGCTGTTGTCCTTATATGGCTCTCAATCGTATAACTCTATATAGAGAGAGTTCGAACGAAAGAGGCTGAATACGCAATAGCGAAACAACACGGCACAGATCTCGTCCGGCGAGAGACCCGAATACAACGGCCTCCACACACTCTCTCTCTCTCTCTGTGGATGCGTGAGCATACAGGGTGTTCTTAATTCACCTAGCC
This sequence comes from Calameuta pygmaea, assembly GCA_031762395.1. NCBI lineage: Eukaryota > Metazoa > Arthropoda > Insecta > Hymenoptera > Cephidae > Calameuta > Calameuta pygmaea. Next base: position 184,812 of record JASANN010000651.1, on the reverse strand, counting down.
TTTTGAGCCACAACAGAGTACAGAAAGACGGATGATCCGATTTTATCGGGACCTGGAATATCAGGTGTGTTTTCGCGATTTTTTGCAAATTTCCGAAAAGCCTCGGGCGAAATTGGCAACGGGTCAAAGACAGGAAATAACTAATATTCGATTTAAAATACAAATCAAAGGGACGAGTCAATCGAAGCGGATTTCATTCTTGCGAATTAGGAGCTCGTCAACGAGAAACAGTGTCGCCATCTGACATTAGAATTTCGATACTGTTCAAGGCATTTGCAGATTCAGCCACCCTGTGTCTCTCGCAGCAACCAACCAAGAGTGGAAATTCAATGTACTTAAAGGGGATTCCACACACAGGCTTGCAATGGATTGTAATATATGAAAATAGAAAATGATATTTTCAATCCAGCCACCCTGTATACACGGAGCTCTGCTTACTAGCGTATACACAGCCAAGTGCAAGTAACGGGATGACCGAAGGGGTCGACGAGTCCCAACCGTCTCTCCAGCCAAATGTGCCCGAATATGAGCAAACGTGCGCTCTGACATCATGCTAAATCATCTGTCGTAAAAATATTTAAAAAAAATCAAATATATCGTCATTAACCCCGACACGAGTTGCATTCCCTACGAACCCTCCAAAAGGTAATCCTCGAGAGAGTAATATTCCTTTAAAAAATAAAATAGCACGACCTTCCACGGAATCAGTGATTTTTAATTAAGCGCTACGCTCTATTAAACAATAATGGCGATAAAAACCAGTAACTCTATAAGGTCCCATGAGTCAGAGATGCGACCAAGACCTACAGAGAAAGATTGAAGAGAAACTCGGTGGAAAAAAAAAATTATAAAAATTAACAGATATCCCCGATTTCTAAATATCAAAGAGAGATCATCTCTACGCTCACAAAGTGGCGTACGCGTCGTAAGCCAATTAACCGTTCGTGCCATGGCAATTAATGAAGATCGGTCTGCCGATCCTTGGCAACTGCTGACCACGGATCTACAGAGGAGGCACACGTAAGCGTGCGTAGAAAACGAAGCAGACAAAACTGCAGCCTCGGGGAGCGCAAACGCGCATAAGTGCAGTACCGGCCGTCTCGCGCGACCGTGACGGCTAACGAACTCTGGTTGGTTGCTCGGTGTGCTATGGTACTATGTTTTATGGTGTCCTACGGTGTACGTACACCATGGAGTTTCCATGGTATCGAGCGGCGGCACGGGTACACGTATAAAAGAGGCCAAGCAAGGGATTTCCGAGGGAAGGCGTTGGTAGCGGTAGTATAGTCGGGCGCAAAAGTTTTTCAATCCCATTGGATAACAGCCCATAACTATAATCCAGGTATACGATGCGCTGAGCTTGCACAGAGTGAATGAAATCTCCAAACTTATTGATACCAGCTTCCAGCGGAAGATGGTCTTACGGATTACGGTATGGATAGGTTAGGACACGTGCTGTACGTGAAAGAGTGTAGGTATGAGATGAGTCAATGGACACTGAAGAGAGTGAGACAGAGAGAAAGAGAATGAGGAGGGGTCTCGACGTGCAGCAGACGGATTCATCGATTGCCGTACCGACCCCTACCGGCTCGTCTAGGAAGTTCAGGGTGGGTATTAAAAGTGTAGCTGCATTTCATGGTCACGGACTTCCTGGACTGCGTGACTATAAATATATCTCATATAATATTCGGTGCAGTTAGAAATAACGTATTACCCCACGTAAATGGTTTCAGTAAACGAGCCACGATCGTTCAAAACATTTAATGCGATAAGAAATTTCAGCCTCGGGTGGGTTCTCACTGGCGATACAAAAAACCAGCCAGGAACGACGGTTTTAGGTCTACGTGTGCCACTCGGGATGCTCTAGGGACGCCAGGATGATCTATTTTCGGCGTCTTCTTCTCTTCTGGGCAATGAATTTTTTGTTTCTCTCTCTCTGGCGCTTCCATTAGTCACTAGTTGACAATCTCTCTCTTCGTCAGGACGGGAATGTGCGTTATTACTTATATTCAGCTTCGTGAGGCCGATGTAGGCGCATTTGCATGCCAGACGCGCGTCCCAACTGCATCTGTCAAAACCACGCCCTGTGCCGTCTCCTCCATACGTCCTTACTCCTCCTTCCCGTTGACTACAGTGCTTGTTCTATGCGTGGCACGAGGTCCTGGGACCAGTATCGGAATCCTGGAAAAGTATCCTGATACTTTCGCTGAATACCTACCGATAGCTCGTTACCTACATCAGCCACCAGGTAGGGTTCTGACTTGTCTCTGATATTCTTGCTCTACACTATATCTATGTATATAGAAAATATATACTATATAAGTATATACTGTCCTGGTAAATACACGCATTCCACGGATTCATCAGCCAGGACAAGGACGCTGATTTTCTTTCATAGCCAACATCTCTAACGGAATGAGAAGCTTCCTAAAAATTCTTTGTCCAATCTCTTTTTTCACACTCCAAAGACGACAAGGCGTAACAGCAAACTGTAGGTAGAAATACGAGAGTAAACACCAAAGTAGCACCTGCTTAGCAGCAAACTGTACCTTAAAACCGTTGGAACAAATGTAACTGCGCGTTATCGCAAAAAAAAAAAGAAAACACGTATGCACAAAGTACCCGAGCGTCCCGCTGACAACTAACGAAAACTTGGCGACTTTATCGACGTGGATTAAGTGGTGGAAAAAAAAAAAGATAAGCCGGCACAATGACACTTCATATAGGATATACAAAGACTGCGTGGAATATGCGTAATTACATACGAGGATTCCCTGAAAACTGGAGCATAGCTGCCGTGACTCGCGGGAATCGCTGGAAATCGTTTTCTTCCTGCCACGACTTCATTCTTCTCTCGTCCTGCACGCCCACGTTTTAATTCGGTAAACTATCTCGGCTATGCCTTTCCATCGTGTACACTATATACTCCAATATCGACCGCACCCTTGGCCAAGGGACAAAAAAATCCAGTAGAGCCTCAAGGGTTGCACCAAAAGTCAAATTAAGCAACGAGGATTAACGGGATCGTGTACTTACAGCGTTCCTTCTCTTCACCAAAATAAACCGAACTAGAGTCTAGGCGATTGTGACCGGATAGAGGTAGGAAGCCGGTTGGAACCGTAAATTAGAATCGCGATTCGAAAATTCCTGTCCTTGGAATTAGAAAATCTCCTTAATTACAAAGAAATTAAAGTTAACGATATCAACGAGAAAGGTAATGACTCTCTCGTTACTCATTGCCGTATTTATACCGATACGATGAAGATTAAAGAAATGATTTATTATCATGAAAAGGAATTCTTGGCCACTGACCTGTCAGTTGTCACTAGGGGAACTTGAAGTGCACTACGAGTGCTGCTACCAGCCAGCCAAATGCTCAAACGTAGACTGTAAAGAGTATACTGAAGAGATACCGACTGGTTCTCAGCGTTTCGTCGTGGCATGCAGAACCATCGAACTGAACATTCTTTTCTGTGATTCCCCACCAGTGATCCTGATCCAGCCAATAGTGAATCGACTTTGCTATTTCTCCTCTTTTCATTGGTCACACCCTACCCCCACTCTGAGCATCGGTAGTCGACTGCGTCGTGAATTCGTGGCTGACTCACCCTGTTCATCGTCACATCCCTACTCGGTATTCAGCATGTGCCTCCTCTTGCCACTGTAGGTACTAAGGATCTCACTATATCCTGTAACATCCTGTACCGTGACTCTAGAGTTCTGAAAAAATATATTTTTAAATATATATACACGTACCACCCGTTCGCCACAGTTTCTCCAAAGCAGAGCCTGTGAGCCTTGTCCTTAATCAATCATCCACGGGGGTACACTTTTCTTTTACCTCTTATCAATGCGGGTTTTTGTTATCTCTGCTCCCCGTTTGGCAATTGTATCCAGCGAGTTCTTACCCTAGTATGTGAAAATAAAATATTAGGGGAGAGTAATTCCTCGAGGGTTGCTAGTCGGAATGGAATGACTCACTGCCTGCACTGCATAAGCTTCGTCACCACAGCTGGACGACGCGGTTCCTTCAACTGGGCTCCCACCCTCTCAATTTTCTCTTTGTTCAAAAACTTCTGTCGAACCTCTCTGCACATACTGTACATACATAGTGGATGATGCTTATGTACTTCATGTATATAACAGTACAGCGGGGTTTCTATAAATGGTACATGGTTCGACTGTTCGCTTTTGGGACTTTCCCATGGATACCTACACCACTCGCTCGACGTTACATAGGGGTAAAAAATAACTTTAAGGAATTTCGCAAGGCTATTTATAGCAAAACTCAAAGAATATAAACGCAGCTATCTAGAGTGAAAATATTATTAAAAAAAAATATATATATATATATATCCATTTCTGTTCATAAAAATAACTTTGTATTTCTCGCACACTCTTTATTGGTAATTTTCCAAGTTACTATCGGAAAGGACTACGATTTTTTCGCTCTTCCATGTCCTGTAAATATGTCTAAGACACAATGCACAACTTTGCGGAATTAGTTACGGATTTTTGTTGTCAAAAAAAAAGGGTGATAAAAAAATAAACCGCGACTCCGAATGCTTCCGTTATCGTCAAGCACGAAGTGCAGCGAAACGAAACGAAACGAAACGGAACGGCACGTTCTAACGGTTCGTATAATATTTAAAGTTAATGAAATAAATTTTGTAAATCGCTAAACGCCAAAGATTTACGTTGGAAACGAATTCAAAGCCTAAATTATCGGTAAACGCTCAATATCGACTTTGGGTGTCTTTATTGATAATAAGGCTTATCTCCTAGACTTAATACACAATCACATATTATTATTATGTTCTTATACATAGTAAATTGTAATCATTATGAATATATACAAAAAGCCATTACAAGGGAAACTCCTATTACGTTAATTAACGGCGGTACATCGAAAATCGTGTAGATCCGTCCAAGGTACGAATTGGAGAAGAAAAAGAGATAGAGACAGGATCACCTCATTAATTTGCCCTAAATACGTCAGACCGGTTCGTCTATCTCTGTGTTTATGTATTATATCAGTGTACTTGTCGGATATGACACAGAATCGTGTGTATGTACACTGTACATATACATACAGGCAATGCAGATAAAACTGTGTACAATTGTGTAAAACAACGTTTTAAATTTCTAGGAGACAGATGAGGAAAAAAAAGGACAAAAAAAAAGAAGAATCAACTATACTCCAATTGATGATCAATAAAAATTCAATTAAGTTAACACGTTCCTCGCTAATTTTTACAGGCTCAGTTTATCAACGATGATCGTCTGCATTAAACTGCTCCCAATTAAGTCGCTTTTTTTTCTTCTTCTTCTAATCATGAACAATACGCGTGCTGCAAAGAATCGTTAACAAGTAGTGACCATGTTGTTCTTTTGGATGTCTCAGTGTAATCCATTTGCGTCATTTGAACAAAATGTCCAATTGCCAGAAGATTTTAATGTATGAAAAGCATTGGCTTTTTGAATCTGTTATCGTCGTTATAAAAAATAAGGAAAAGAGAGAGAGGGTGGGGGGTGTAAGATGAAAGGAAATATAGAAAAGGAAAGTAAGACGAAGAGAGGACAAGATTTTTTGTTGCAACGAGAAGATCGAAGGCGGAGCTCTGGATGAATTTATAAAGTGATACTAGGCGGCGCCCTTTTCTTCCGCTCTGTTAACACGGTGTAGCCTTTTTTTTTCACTTCCTGTATAGATCGATGACTCCTTAAAACGTTGGTACTTTCTTCTGTTAGCTCCGCGCTGTTCTTCTGGTCTTTTCAGGTTTTTTTTATTTTTTTTGTTTTTACTTTCCTTCTGTTTTAGCTCAATCGTCCTTTTGCTTAATATTCTCTGGCGATTTATCGCCGTTCATTGGCGAACGGGAACGACTGCGACTCTTGCTGTGTTTACTGCCCGAACGGGATCTCGATCTGTCGCCTCTTGAGCGTTCGCGACTCGATCTTTCCCTATAAAGAAAATAATAAGAAAACATTAATTATCCCCTCGGTCTTTGCTCTCCTCGAGAAACAATCATTCATATTTATGAAGCTTGTCTTTCTTTCGTTAGCTTCTCGCACGGCCAGTGTCATAAGAGAAACAGACGTAAGGAAAGCCTAGAAGAGAAGATGGGATTTGTGTGCGGAGGATATTTCTTCCTTTGCGACTTTTTTTTCTTTTTTTTTTTTGGGAATACTAGACACTTACTTCGAGGGGGACTTGGCTTTAGACTTGGACTGCGACCTGGATTTTGACCTCTCAGCCTTGGACCTAGAACGAGATCTGGATTTGGACTTTGACTTAGATTTCGACTTTGAGCGGTCTCTTGATCTGCAAAATTATACAGTACGAATATGAGAAACAAAGAAAGAATAATCGTTTCTGAAAGTAATATACGCGGATAATTTTACAGTCTTTTTTTTTTTCGTGTGATCGTGATGTAATCGCGATGAAGCGGAATTTCTTTTCTTTTTTTTATCACGCGTGACATTGACTGTGTATATATGCGTGTCCTGTGTGATATATATCTTTTGTAAAAAAAAAAAACTCAAATGTACAGGCAAAGAAGAAGAATTAAAAATTTTGTGTTTCCAACTTCGTTAGGTCCCGAGAAGCCCCGTGCGAACAGGAGTGATTGTTAATGTAGAAACGAAAATTTAGTGTGGAAAATACAAAGAGAGGGAAACAGAAGACAAGAGCAACGTTTAAAAAAAAGAAAACACAAATGAGCGCACTTAAGAATTTTTCTAAGCGGAGGAATTACGAAAGGCAGATATACACGTGCGGGGTGTAACAGAATTTGGATATATCATTTTTCGTAAGACGAATAAATTGATAAAAATTTATAGCTCCGAAGGTTATTTGAATTTGTCAAATTAAGTCGTCATTTTATTTTCATTTTATATTAAATTTTTTTTTTTTTCAAGGACTTGGAAATCACGCAGTACACCCCCTATATACAAAAGCAAGGTACAATTGTATGTCGTAAGCGAGAACGAAAGAAAGCAAGAAAAAATAAAATTAAGTAATCAGTCAATAATTGATAGACAAAAAAATATTTAAATTACGGGGACGAGGTACTCACTTGGACTTGGATCGTGAGCGACTGCGCTCAGGAGACTTGGATTTGGACTTAGATTTGGATTTCGAGTGTGCCCTGGACTTGGAGCGGCTGCTGCGACGACTACGGCTACGAGAACTTCGGCGACTCCTGGTAAAGACAAAATACACCAGATCAGATAATTATCTTTTTTTTTTAGCACTGGACATTCTCTGAGATCAATCTATTAGTTTTAATTACTTCCAGTGTACGAGTAATCAGTGTTGCCGGTATGAAAATTTGACTCCGTTTTTTAAGCATTAGAAACTTTTTAAAAATTTTCGTGACTTTATACGTTCGCAGGAATAAAAATAAAAATTTCAAAAGCGACAGATTAGAATTAGGATCAAAGGGTTCGACCAGATGAATAAATAGCCTGATAAGATCAAAGAAAAATAAATTGTTGTAGTATTTAAAAAAAAAAAACGAGCAATATGTTATAGATAGCATAGAAAAGCAGCAGTTTCAATTTCATCTATTTATAGCTATCCTGGTTCAAAAATTATAGAAAATAATATTCGGTGCTGGATAAAAAAACCGTGAAATAAAAGTTCAAAAATTATAGGAAATAATATTCGACGCTGGATTAAAAAAAAAGTGAAGAAAAAGAAAATAAATTCGTTTTCTCGACGTGTTCCATAATCTATAAACGATCTAGAACGACCATTGGTACCTGGAGCGGGAGCGCGAACGACGTCGGGAACGGGACCTGGAGCGAGATCGAGATCTGGAACTGGAGGATCTTGATCGGCGACCTCGTCTCTTATCTTCAATCAGACGAATTCTTCGGCCATTGAGCTCGGTATCGTCGAGTTTATCGATAGCATTCTTGAGGTCGGAGTACGTGGCAAATTCAACGACTCTGTAAAGTACAAATGATAAAACCAATTAGAAATCAATCGATGAACCCGTGAAACTTAATAAAATTATTTCCATCAATAGCCGACGTCGTATTACGTACCCTTCGTTTCTACGTTGCTTGTGGGCATCTGCGTAAGTTACTTCACCAGCTTGTCTCATGTAATCCTTCAAATCCTAAGCATCACGCAAAACAAGCAATTAGTGTGATGTCGCGTTAAGATTTATTAATCCTATGTAAGCGTTACGTTAATTAATAATTGTGTATTAATTTTATACTACGGGCGGACTGAGCTTTTTTTATTTCTATTTAAAAAAAAAAAAAAAAAGAAAAAAAACCCGCGAAATTCAAGAGTATAAAATCTAACTGAACCCTGTGCACTCGGTTAAATCTGCTGAAACGGTTTTGAAAATTCATGCCACATTTATTCTGCTATAACGATAAAAATCTCTTATCCTGCTTGCTCTAGGTAAATTTGAAAATTTTCATTTGTTTTCCTTTTCCTTCCTTTCCACTTCGTGAACGCCGAGTGCTCGAATTTAGTATCGACAAAAACGACGCAACCTTTCTTTATGACATCATTATCTTTACTTAGACAAATTTTAATTATTTTTTTATCTAGTTTCTAGGAATCTGGCGGGGCTCCACTCTGCCGAAGGATCGTTCACGAAAATTCGCTATATATTGTCAAGCTACGGCATAGATGCAACGCGACGCAAAATATCTTTGTGACATTTTTTTTTTTCATTTGAACTTCGACAGAGTGGCTCACAAAATGTGTATTTTGACAGATATAAAAATTTGTGGAAATATTTTCAGCGACTCGTGATCACGTAAATAAATATTATAAAAGTACTGAAGTTCTTTTGTGCAAAAACGTCATGAGATCATAACGAAGACAAGATGAAAATTATCATTGTAGCGTGAGATATAAGAAAATACAAAAGATTAAAAGAAAAAAGGAAATTAAAAAAGCATCTACAAAAACTAAAACAATTTTCGAAATCGTAATTTCAAAGTGAACCTAATCACGCGTACAATATTTGAAATAGGAAATTCAAAATTTCTCTTAATTCGCACAATGCACAATGTACTAGAAAAAAAAAAAAGAAATTCTAAAAATTCCACTAAAAAATACGTGAGAGTCGCAGGAGAGCTAGAAAGTTCCTAAAAAAAAAGCTTAAGAAAAAAAGTCTGAAATAATTAATAGAAAATTGTCCATCGTCGGATAACGCAGGAATCTTCCTTTCCACGTCGACGGAAAACGAGGTCAACTAGTGTCGCCACACGGGGGAAAAACCAAGAACTATTAAGGCGAATCTCCTCAGGTTGTCAATCATGTTAGCACTTCCAAGCCCGTGGGGAACCAAAAGAATCTTCAAGAGTCCACGATCCCAGGCGATAAGGTCACTACCCAGTCTCTTGGGTCTACGATTATCAGATGTCCAATAATGGGATCATCATCGTCTCATCCTCGTGACAACTGTCAACGGATTCTTCGAATCATCGATTATCAATCGTCATGATCATCATTGTTTGCATTTTCTTTTTTTAATCGGCGAAACATTGTGCCTTGCGAGTGTCTGTGTGTGCGTGCTTGTCTCTGTGTGGGAACCAGGTACGGCTTAATGCAGGAGGCCGACGATGCACCAGGAGTCTCTCTCTTGGATAGCTCGGCGTCCGTCGCTATTTATAGGGCAGGACTTCTCCGAGTACTCTGGAGGTCAGCAGGGGGTCGCGGCCAAGTTCGGCCAAGGTCGGCACCGGGTCTCAGGGCCTTCCCAATAAAAAAATCTCGCGAGTCACGTGCAACAACACGTGATGGTCCCAGGGTGCCGAGGTCGGTGGCTCTTCCAAGGAAGTCTGCGCCACTCTTATACATATTAAAGTTAATTAATCCGCGACAAGGACACGTAAAAGAATTATCATGAAAATTGACAAGCGTTCAGCATAAAGAAAAGTTGACGCGTATTGGTTGACTGCAAAATCGTTAAGTCGCGTTCGCAAAGAAAAACGGCGCTCGCGTTCCACTTAATTCTCAATCGTTGGTAGCATTGACTTTAGGATATCTAATTTCGAGCACTTTTTTTTTTGCTTTTTAACAAACCAAATATATAACCAACTAAATGAAAACAATAATCACGTAAACTTCCTGCCGCTTATCACCTGTGTGCTCGCAATAGGCAAAATTTCATTGATAACTTCGAATAATGGCGTGTCGACGAAGTCAGCGACGATATACAAAAATCCTATCATCTCTATTTCCTTGGTGCACAGTTATTATTTTCTTCTTTAACGACAGGAGAGACACACAAGTTCCAATATAATATATATCTACAAACGCGATAACTCCCCATTTTTAATGGTAGACACACTCGAGACACTATATAGATATACTAGACAGACATGTATAATAAATAAATATATGTATAAATATATATGTATTATATATAAAAAATATTAATATACGTAAATCTAAGAGTACACTCGGTTAAGGTGACGCATTTACCTTGGGCCCAGGCACCACCTTGCTTACGGACAGAGAGAAAGGCCAGACACACGGCGCTTGGTCGGGTCGAACACGGATCAGTGTGGCGTAGAGACGCGGATGGTTCGTATTTCGGCCCGTGTGTGCCCTCATGGGTGGCCGCTGCCTGACTTACTAGTAGATGGCTAGGTTGGTGGCGATACCGGAAGTCGTAGTAGCGGTAGTAGTAGTAGTAGTAGTAGTAGAAGTAGTAGTGGTCGAAGGGATACACAATTGATTTTTTTTCCCAGTTAAAAAAAAACTTATGACAGTTCATAGACCAGGTGCACAATTGGTACTATGGACCTCAGACTGGTCAGGATGATGACGTCGGGGTCTGACTAGGTCACAAGGATGGCATCAATGATATCGGACAACAATGAAAAAAAAAAGGGTTAGGAAAAAAAACAAGTATGATTGGAACAAAAAAAAATCGTCAGCTCTCTTTGCTCCCAGGAGATGCGCAGTCGTCGTGACAGATTGGGATCGACGTGGATGACGATGAAGGATGCAATGCCGTGCAGAAGTGTCTCTTAGAAGTATGTCGCTGGAAGGATTTTTTTTTTTCGTTCACTCGGTCTCGTCACGTTTCACTAGAAGGGTATTCAGTGACGTTGGTGATGGTAGTGGTACTAGTAGTAACAGTAGTGGAAGTCGTGGCAGTAGTAGTAGCAGTAGCAGTAGTAGTAGTAGTAGTACAGAAGGTGGTAGTAGGTGATGGTAGTAGAGGGTGTACCCCCGTGGACGACGCCTTCGCGGCACTCTCTCTCACCCGGACACCTCAGAAACCAACCTGGTGCCACTTGACCTCAAGGCGGGCCCATCGCGTGCATCGTCATCTCTCTATCATCGCACATCATCAGTCTATTGGCCCTACCGGTCGCCCCTCCACGGCGAAGAGGACATGGCTCTTCGGAAAGAACATCAATTTTTATTTGTCTTTTGTTCTGAACTGCTGGCCGAACGTAAAGGAAATAATATTGTTTTGTTTATATAGATATATAAATATATATATATATGTACACACATGCAAATATACATATGTGTGTATATATATATATATACATTAATGTTGCTCGTGTATGTGTGTGTGTTCATGTGCGTGTTGATGCGTGTATATTAACATTATAAATGCACACATATATATGCTGTCACACATATATATATATAAAGTAACGGTTCGTGGAATTTGAGAAATCGGACTGAATGTATGAACGAGTTACGTCTAAATCGTCAGCAAGGCAACGAATCATTCGGAAAAGTGCAACGACAGACGATTCAATGTATATTGATCAAGTAAGGCTTGGGTTATTAGGTTTTCTCATTCTCAAGTCTGGTGACTAATGCTCTCTCTCTCTTTCTTTCTCTTTCGTTCACACCCCTCTCTTTCTTTCTGTATCTTTATCAGTGGCATAGTTATCTGCTCCTGGCGTGCATTTTCATAAATTATCTCTCTCTGCCTCGGTGGAAGCCTCCGCATTCCTAGTCCACATGGGCCTCAGTGCAACGACGTACACATTTGTTCCAATGGGATACGACGTGATTGGCTGAGTATCCTGACTCTTGCGTCGCATTTATGCCTCGTACAGTCTGGTCTAATAGTTCAAAAGTGCGTCCTGGTTATTTCCCACATAGTCCAATATCAATATGTTCCTGCATATCTTATAATTCCTGTTCCTCGTTCTTCTTCTTCGAATTCTCATTTGCCCCATCAAGGTCCATCGACTCTGATAGGCGGAGGATGTTGAACGGGTACCGACGGTGCTGCTCTCTTAGAGTGCGGAGAATCCTTGGAATTCCATTTTTCAGTGCTACAGCTGAGATATTCCTTTGTGCGATGATTTAAAAAAAAAATGGACCCAGTTTCCGTTACACCACGTGGACCAAATCCTAGAGCGAAATCCTTCGTTTTTTTTTCCTTCCTGTTGTTATCGCATCCCAAATTACCTTGGACAAAAAATATTAATGGAGCCTTCCAGGTAGAGTCGCGTTTCCCCGCCGGACAATTTTTCCTTTAAATTTTCTCTGTTCACGTGTTCTTTGGGCATCCTTCTCTCTTTCTCTTTTTCTTTCTCTCTCTCTGTCTGCCTCTATTCTCATGGTTTGCATCGCGTTAGTTTCTGGTGCGCCAACCAAAAAAAAATTTATCACGCCGCGCAAAAGCCACAGACTTACTTGATCAAAATGTACATCGGTCAGAACTCGACAGCGTCTCGAAAATATGCAGAGATTATTTTTTTTTTGGTGGATGTTGATTAGGAAAATTAGAAAGGCGATTGAGGAAAACAAAAAGAGAATAAAATAATCTTTTTTTTTCTTCTTCCCTCTCCAGCACCGTTTCAACCAGTGAAATATATTGGAAAGAATTGCGTGGAGAGAATTCAAGGAGGAAGAAGAAAAAAGAAAACAACGACTGTTAAATTAAAAAAAAAATAAAATAAAATAAAATAAAGAAAAGTGACGCGCGTAAGTTTGGTTCGACTCGGGGGATTATGGCTTGAGGTCTCTCTCTCTCTCTTTTTTTCTCTTTCTTACAACTTTTTTTTTCGTACGACGCTTTATACCCGCTGCACTATAGCCTCTTCCGGGCAATTGCTACGTGACCCCCTCTTTATTTTTCCTTGTCCTCATTTTTAGTCTCTTGCTCTTTTTCTTGAAACCTCGAGTAGCAATCAAACTCACGACGAGGGGAATTGGGCACGATAGAATATACACGAGTGAAGGTATCCGACAGTGGTATATAAATAAGTAGAAAAAGAAAGAAAAGAAAATAACTATTTGGTAAATACAGTAATCGAAGAAAAGAAGAAAAAACAAAAAAGAGAAGAAAAAAACGAAAACTCACCTGCCAGCTGACGCGGCTCGACAGATTCTCCACTGTAAGACGATACTCGGTACGAGTCGGCGGTCCATATCTACAAAAAATTAATAAAAACATTAATCTCGGAACGAAGGTAAAGATCACTAGCTTAATTTTAATTAAAAAAAAAAAAAAAAATGCAGGTTTGTCTTGGACCTGACTCGAAAGGTAAAGAAGACTAATAAAAGCAATTAGTCTACAAAAAACAAAACCATAATTAAAAAGTAGCAATGCGTGAACGCAAAATAAAAGTGAAAACGTTCTTGTTCAAAGAAACAAAAAAATCTCACAGACATGCCCATACATGGACAATCAACAAAAAAAAGACAATTCTGAATCTAATGTAAGTTCAAAACAAAGATTGTAAAGAAGAGTAAACGTGAAAGAAAAAGACTGTTCTTTTTTTTCTTTAAAAAAAAGAAAATATATATTTATATATATCGTTAGAGCGTAACATTGGATGTATGTACCTGGGCAATGATTGCTTGTAGCTAGATGCAGTCCTCGTGTTTCTGTTCACACTATCTCTGCAAAAAGGGATGTCATGTGAACAGAAATAACGGATCGATGGATTATAAGTGGAAAGAAAAAAAAAAAGATAAAAAGAATAATAATAATAATAATAATAACAATAATAATAATAATAATAATAATAATAACAACAAGAAGAAGAGAGACTCCTTCGCAAGTAACTACAGATCTGCACTCATTGCTCAGGCACACAATCAATCACCTGTTCCCAATCGAATCAAACTTTTTCTACTCAAAATGCAGCAATAGCGTACCTGTCGTGCCGCATATCGTCTCGGCTGTAACAAACACAATATCACAGATCCATTAGTCGCCAATTAAAGCCTCGCCGTACCTCTAACCCCCTTTTTCTTTTTTTTTTTTCAATCGCACACGTGTTCATTCACTCTCACTTTCACATTTGCTCTCTTTCTGTCTCTCTGCCTCTCTTATCAGCATTTCCCCTTTTTACTATAGACATATATGTGGTATATATATATCTTAATAGTTCATCATTCCCCATTCACTCTCTCAATTAGCAGACAAGAAAGCTAACTCAAAAGACACAAGGGGGGCTGTGGGTCAGTTTTTTGTTGTTGTGTTTTTTCCCCCCCATTATTTTCTTATTGCACTTCAAGAAGACAAGTCTTCGGGTATGGATTCTAGAGATTTATTATATGGCCCGTTATTTACAAGTCAGTCCTGTCGGTTGTTCACGTTCCGTGTAGTCCAGTGACACAATGAAGTATCCCTAATTAACTCGACTGCCGAGAGCTTAGTCAAATCCAAGACAACCCCAATTTCGAAAATTAGATAGTACCGAACAGGACGAACGGCAAATCGCGATAAGACACACACAGAGTCTTGTGATCGCCTCGCCGTTCCTCCTCTACGCTCTAGCATTATTCGAGCTCATCATATCCGACATTAGATTCTTCCCTGTTGCGTATCGAAGACCTCTGTGAGCGTGCCTGTATACAATATTTCATAGTTTTTTTTTTTTTTTTACTATTTAAAACTTTATCTCTCTTCCTCTTCCTCTCTCTCTCTCTCTCTCTCTTCCTCCAAAGAGACCGAACGAAAAGCCAAGAAATTAACGAAGCGATGCACAAAGAGAGAAAAACAAGCGAAAAAGAAATGTGAAACGAAAAGAACAAAGAAGAACAAAAAAAAAAAGAAGAAGAAGAAGAAGAAGGAAAAACAGAGGTTTTCGCACGTCCCGCCGAGAGACAGCGGTCTCCGTGTGTAACGTATTTAAACAGGGGGCACTTAGGGGATGATGATCGCTCTGATAAAATAAAAAAAAGGATAGCGTGTCTTACGCAGATCGCCTCGAGTCCCCATAACCACCACGGGAGTCACCATAGCGCCACTGGTCACTACCTCTAGGTGTACCCCGGGCCCTCTCTACAGTAATTCTGTAACAAGACACATTGGATATGCTTACTTGTCTCTCCAGGAGCGTGAGCGTCCGTAGCCACGGTCGCCTCGCCTCCCTGAAACACCCCGTGCTATCTCCACCGCCACTCTGAAACACACCCAACAAAACCCCGCCTAAGTCCTCGACTGATTCTTACTCTAATGCTGCTTCCTTCCTTCCTTCCTTCATTTCCTTTCCAGACTTCTCTCTCCTCCGTCTACTCCCTTTTTTTTTCTTTTTTTCACTATCCGCCATTACTCTTTGACAAATTTACAACTGTCTACGCGTTACGTTACTTAGAAAGGAAATCAACGTTAGTATCTATTCTTTCTTTCTTTTTTTCATTTTCGAGTGAACGTTGCCTCCCCCCCAACCGGCCCCCCCTTCTGGCCCCTTAAGAAACGTTTCAATTTACAAAACTAGATTTTACCGACATCGAGTAACACAGATTCCTGCTTTATCATTGAGCGAAAAAAAAATGTGTATTTCCCCTCTATCTAAATTTCCTGTTTCAACCGTGGACGCCTCGGAGGAGATCATCGTTCTTCGGATGGATCTTGCGGGTCACGGACATTCAAATTACGACTTGCAGTCGGGGAATTGATGGAAGTATGTCAAAATGGCGGCCAAGTCGCAACGGTCTCGCATATTATAATGGTTTAACAATAATTATACATAAAGCGCGACCCGTGACTCTCGAATTCGCGGTTTTTTGTTTTATTTCTACATTCATTTATCCTGATGGAGTTCGAGAGCTCGGGGTCGACGTTCATCGAACTTCCATTTAGCAAGAGAACAATTCTTTTAAGCAGTCAACGGGAAACATCCAACATTAGTATATTCTGTGGAATGTTTCTAGAAATTAAAAAAAGAAAAAGATCAAATCATTTGATCGCTAAATCTCATCGAGACACGAGTCAAAGTGTGAATACCAAAAAAAATCAAGATCAGAAATTCTAAATAAGATACCGTGTCACATATTGTTTTGCTGAACATTGAAATCTCTAGTATTGCTTATCCACCTTTTCACAGGTAAGAGTCTGGTAAAAAAAAATTTCTGAAATAATTCAACGAGTAGGAAGCAGAAAAGAAAAAGCAAAGACACGAAGTACAAGATCCATCAATTCCTAAATGGAATAAATCGATTGAATAAGCATTCGCAAGCAGAGAGAATTCTGAAGAATAAAATAACGTGTATTCTCTTTCTTTCTTTCTTTTCTTCGCTAAGCGTACGTTCAGCTCCTTCTTCTTGTTTTCTGTATGCTTGCGGTAGCACTTTTCTTTAGTCATGTAAATAAATGTATATTCATTCTATAACCGTCCAGTGGTTCTCGTTGTTCGTGTAGGTATTCTATAGTACCGTGCACAAAATATCGATCAGTAGGCACACAACATATAAAGATCTTTACTGAATAGATATTTTAACGCGTCCAAAACTATTCTGCCACGTCGACATTCGTTTACGGCACTATAAGCAATAATTCACCTGCAAGAGAAACAATTGTTTTCATATTTCGCATTGATTAACATATGAGCAAAATCTATATACTGTGATTAAGAAAATGGATTTTTTTAGAAAAATTGGAAGCGAGAACCATTGACGGCTTGATGAAGAGTTTAATGATTCGCTCGTTCAGAAATGAATTTTAGCTATGAAACTTCTAACGTTGAAATTCTGCGTTAACGTTTTTTGCAAAGATTCTTGGGTGCGAAAGGCATGGATCTCTTTTTTTCTTCTTTTTCTCTATATGATATATCTGATCGAGCCAAACATTCGTTTAAATTTTGATCTTGTGCTTAAAAATAGATATCATTGTATAGTACATGAGTCTATTCTAGTTTACCTTTCGCCCAACAGCTCCTTCCCGTTGAGCTCGTATACTGCGTCATCTGCGTCTCTGTAGTCATCGAATTCCTGGGAACAAAATTTGTAACGTTAACTAAGAGCAGCGACAGCGTGAAAGTTTATGAGATTTCAAATATTTCTAATAGAACAGATTTATACTTTGGATTGAAAACGAAAAATGAAAACCTTTTTTTTTCCTTGTAATATTGGACGAAACCCATAGCGCTTGGCTGCATACGAACAAAGTATGTTAATTGTATTGATCTTCCACGCGATAAATAACAATTCGTATTATACAAACTTATCATTGAAATATGCAACATTGGATAATTAATAAAGGTCCAAGTCATTTTAAAGAATGGAATTTCTCTGATCACTCAGTAGTTAATTGTCGCGTGAAAGACAAAATAATAAAGTAATAAGAAAAGAAAATATATGTCGAGTTGCCACTCTTCTTGAGATTCCTCTAATGCGGCTTCTATACTGGACTTACAAAATTTGCAGAATTATCGTCGACAAGCAGGAAACAGCTCGCCTAAGCAGCCATGGTACCATTGGGGTCGGGTCAGGTCAGGTTGGGTCATCAAAGTATTATACATAGACTATGTATAGTGAGCGCAACGCATTAGACTTGTTTCAACGTAACTCCAATATGCTTTTACAGAAGAAATGGAAAATTGCTAATAGCAAATGAAGATATGATCAAATGAAAGGACAGTCGAAACGAGTCAAAAGCGATAGCACTATCTTCGGTGTCCCTTATTAAAGGAATACTGATACTTACAACAAAGCCGTAGCCATTCTTGATGAGCACATCACGGAAACGACCGTAGCCTCTGAAAAATCTCTCAAGGTCTCTTTCCCTGGTGCCGTATGGAAGCCCACCGACATAGACCCTTGTTCCTACCATACTGTAAAAAAAACAATTGATCCACATTAGACTTACCACAAAGGCAAATCCGTTCTTCATAGCGACCTCCTTGATTCTACCATATTTCCGGAAGAACTTCTCAAGGTCGTGCACTCGCACCCGGTACGTTAATCCACCAACGAATACTCGGGTGCTCATTCTTAAAGGAAAATATAAAAAACACCTTACATACAGGCTTCCTTGGGAACCTGCTATTTTTTTAACCATATGACACAACATAAAAATTTCTCTCCCCTTTTGTCATTCTTATTTATCTGTGCGACATAGTCTGAGGGACTTCTGTCGTCAGGGTGATCATTACTTTTGAAATATATTCCTTCGTTACTTTCACTTTCATTAAACCTGATGCTATCGTCAGATTGATTAACAATGCCTGGATAGCGAGTGCAGCCAAATATTTATCAAATAATTATATATGTTCAATCCTAATCTAATCTGTGTCAGAATAAAAAAAGATACGAAGGGTCGCTGTTGATTCTGAAAACTTAGTGGTAAATATTTCAAGGTGCTACGTATGAACATAATTATTTAAGTATCATTTACTCGATCTATTGAATTATATCCAAGCAGTTTTTGCTGTATGGATAACCTTTTATCTAAAATTGTCTCAGGCATGGATTAACACATACAATACTGATATATCAAACTTCATATAATCTTAAATAACAACATAACAAACCTTTGGCACACAAATGCTGCCAAAGAGTGCACAAGTTTTAACCAAAATTGCTCACTAAATACAAAAGTGTAGGCTGCAAATGAAAAGTTAGAATTGAAAATTTAAAACAAACATGTGCACTCTCCACTGTTCGTAAACAGACTAAAGGCTGCGAGCAGTGCCAGCAAAGAAAGATGACTCGGAGGAATATGATTTAAGTGGGAGAATTAATGGAAAACGTTGAAAACCCATATGAATAATAACTCATAAGACTTCAGAGAGTGGTCATAACATACAATGGGAAAAGTTCGGTTTGAACATTAATGAGTAATAAACAAAGAAGGGTGCAACTCGAAAAATTAAATTAAAAAAAGGAAAAATTCTACAGTTCATTAACGGAACCAGGGTTTAACATAACGGTAAACGTTTCAGGTATGCAAACTGGTACGAAGTTTCTTGAACCTTTCTCAGTTAGGAATATCGGAACTGCACTTTCCTTTGAAACCATAAAAACACAACTAATATTAAAATATGCCGTTTTAATGTGTATTAATTTTAAAAATACCGTTGAATTGGAGATTTTTGAAGTAGAACAAAAAATATGGCCGCCGCGTGGTGGTACGCGACCGGCCTTTTTATTTATTTATACAATTCCCGTATCATCGGCTTTTACATATAATATGACGCTATTTAAAAACAGCCAATTTTTTTACACGCGATCACAAAGTCTCGAGTCTCAGGGAATAATTGTAAACGATTTATAACAAAAAAAAAAAGAAAAGAGACCAGCGTTATCGAAAGCGTCGGTTTTTCTATGGCGGACCGCATACTTGCCACGCTTATTGAATTTATGGATTTATTTACACATTCACGCATATCATCCATTAGAAAAGAGAAAAATAATAATTTCAACAAGGATTCAAATTCGCTATCAGTACGAAAACATTCGTTTATCGGATCCAATTAATAACGACGCATTTTGAGGAAAATGGGCGCGGAGGACGCATGTATGACGTGGACCGGCACAAATTAATTTGGTACGTGGCAATTAATAATCGCGACACGAAAGAAATGGAATAATTCCCATAAATTATAACGGATTAAATGAAGTTAGCATCATTCACCCATTAATGCCGGGAGAAGCATAGGTGGGATAATTCATTGGGGTCGTGGCGAAAAACTCGATACCGCGTATATAGTTATATTTTTTTTTCACATATATTATTCTCACTCCCATCACTATTTTAATTTTCAATATTTCCTACAGTTCTCCCCACAAACTTACCTGTATTTTTGTCTTGTAGGACGTGCGTTCAATTCACTCTCCCTCTCTGTACGTTTATTTCC
Source organism: Calameuta pygmaea (assembly GCA_031762395.1). Taxonomy (NCBI): domain Eukaryota; kingdom Metazoa; phylum Arthropoda; class Insecta; order Hymenoptera; family Cephidae; genus Calameuta; species Calameuta pygmaea. The sequence continues at coordinate 164,760 of JASANN010000651.1, read as the reverse complement.
ACACGAAAGTACTGAATTTACTGGAAGGAGTAACGATCGGCGTCTGAAGCAAGATGGCTCGCCGTAACAACGGAAACAACACGGGGTTCACACAACTTGTTGCAGAGGCGCTGCAAACGTTTTAATCTCGACGACAGACGCCACGTGAATCTTCAAAGCCGGCAAGACAGAAATACTATATTTATTTAAATATTCATATTTATCTAATTCGATCCTGTCGGATAGATATATAATTAAGATATGACTGTCACGAGGAACCGTTTTTGTGACGATATTTGTGTAAATCAACGTACTTTTCTAAGGAATTTTGAGCCGGTTCCAGTTCTCTCGTACCCACTCAATTGTGATAACAATGGCGTTCCGCGGGTATACAAAGTTGCCGCTAATATCTCGAAATGCAAGGTACGATTTATTATTTGTTAAGTACAGGATCACAGTAATTATTAAAATATTTTTATATCGAGAATCAACTTGCTGATAGAATAATGGTACTTATATTAAAGTTCAAATATACTTGAGGTCGAGGGCGTCGCGGCTTGAAACCGGAAGGTACATGTTGGCGGTGTGTTTATGAAATTTGCAATTCATCTCGCATGTCCATTTTTATTTTATTTATTACGTCGTACACAATTTTTGGCGTTATTAAAATATACATATTATAATTCAATATTGTAAATATATTTTTGGTAAATACCTAACGCGTATAATATCATTTCGATGATGCTCAAGTATTTTCTTAAAATGATAATGCAGCTTCTTAAGGATCACATGACATTGTTGCGCCAACATTTATTATTTGCCATCCAAGTGAAGGAACTCGAATGATAAGTGAAAAAAAAAAATAATAAAATGGACGACATTCAAATTTGTTTATTCTATTGAGGACGTGAGATTTTTGTACTTGCAGTTGAAGTGCTGTAAAATGTATATAAATGGAAATAATTAGAAAAAGAGTTAGATGAAAGGAACAGGATGAAATTGAAAAGACGCGGAATAGAACCGGGAAAATGATGAAGATGCGTCCGCACTCGTTACGGAGTAATGGCGCCGGTGGTGCCATCTACTGAAAACAAAAATGGTGGCCAACGATATGCCCTATCCCTGCCCTGGTTTGATGGCACGCCAAATGCCAGCGTTGTCTAGGCTCCTGTTTACTATGTATTTCCCGCGGACTGATATATCCAATTTCGATGTGAACGAGGGCCAACGTTTTGACGCGGCCGCGCCCACATTTCGTGTGAAATAAGTGTGGCTGTTTCTAACCAAACAGTACGTGATCCGAAATCCGTCGAATATTTCGCACAATTATAACCGCACTACTGTGAATCGTCATGTAATTTACCTTATGTAATGTTATTAATTGCGGACAGCCTGTCTGATCGAGGCGTATCCGTCCAAAGAGTATTTAGCCCTTACTTTCATGCGGTTCGAAAGAGACATTGTTGCAACAATGGTACTCAAGGCATGTCAGAATTGTATTAATTCGTCACTCTATGTTCCTTGCCTTGCTCTATTTTCATAGAAACTTATAGAACATTCTTCATAATGTAATTTATAATGATGACATTGTTTTTGAAGCTCTTCCTCTGTAATGATTTTTCTTGATTTATATTTGCCAGTATCCTTATTAAGATCTCAATGAAATCTTGTATTTCTAAGTTTATTTGTGGCATTGTGTCTCTTCGTTACCTTGGCAACAGTACATTATTCTCTTGTTTGTTCACCGAACTTTGTTTTTATTACATAGAGATAACGGTTATTAATTTAGATATAAGTAGAATCTATGTCTTGCATAAGTCATAATTTGCAATCACTGTATTATTGTACTTTGTAATAGTTTGCTGTGTTGCTGCAGTTTACAATTAGATGAATGCGCTGATAAGAGAGCATCTGTATACTTCTGTTAATTTTAATTCTACAATTTACAATATTACATTTTAAATTGCAGTCATATTCTTAATATTTTAATGCTGTAAAGATCAATTACAAGTTGGCCTGTGGTTCGTTGCTTACAGTACACAAATTACTATACGAACCGGTTATGAGCGAACAATCACGAGCCATGGGGTTGGAAGCCGAAATGGCTGCGCCGTTGCATCTGCAACGTTTGGAGCGTAGCCTTAATGTTCAGCCCTTTCTGCATCAAATAAATGAATTGTTTCAAGATCGTGTCAGGTACAAGCTTATCGTCATTACGTATGAACCATATTGGCATAAAATAGCACTATAGATTCTTTGAATTTCAGTGAGGATGATAAATCAGTCTCTTCAGACTCATCCGATGGATCAGAGGCTTACCTCAATGACGTACTCACAAGAAAAGAAGGTAGACTCCCATATAATTATTCAAAGAAATTGAATAAGAACTGTTCTAAAAAGGTTCTAGCCTAACAAAGATGTATTTTTTAGAGGAGAGAATTGACAAACTACGTTTATATAATATGACAAACGTCGGAGAGGAGCGTAGATGGTTGCAAGATATCCTCCTAGGCGATTCGTCAGACAGCTCTGCGTCTGGTTCAGACACAGAAGATCCAGTAACGGAAGAGGACTTTCAAGACATGTTGAAGTTTCACATACTCCGTAAAAAGTATCAGGGGCGGTTCTACCAAAAACCTGAGGTTCGATAACTTCATTTATCCAAGAATCGACAAGTCATTTAGAAAACGTATAACTTTCATTGACATTACAGAACATTCAGTATCAGTATTACGGTGCTGGGTTGCTGTCAAGTTATGACAGATTTCCTGAGCACCAGAAGCTTATTGTCGGGAACAAGAAGAAGAAGGAGAAGAAGCCTGAGAAGAAGATCATGAAGATTAAGAAGGAAAAGGGTGGGCGACACAGAGGATCTGATGAGTATCACGTCAGTATTTTAAGAAGATTATCAATGTCACTTTAACACATTCAAGTTCTAAAATGCTTCTTTTTCTTCAGGAACATGATTATCCTGACGACGACTGGGATCGGGCACCCAAGGACGATGAACTCGACGAAGCTGAATTGGAAGCCATGATGAGGCATCAACCTCGTGCTCGTGGCAGGAAGAAGCATAATAATAAAAGTCCTGAGGTGATGGCCATGAGAAGACGTAAAATCTGGATAATGATGTCCAAAAAGGAGCTCGGGAAAGTTCAGAGAGCCAAAACGAACAATCATAAGGAAATGTTGATAAGCTGTAAGAAAGTTGCACAGCACTGTATGAAATATTGGAGACAGAAAGCCATGCAAGTAAGTATAAATTACCCCTCATTTTTAACAATATATGAAAACCTTAAACTAAGTGAAATCTTGAACTTTGCGTAATTATAATTATTAACCATTTGCAGTCTCAGAAAAACATGAAGGAAACAATATGGCGAGCTAAGCGGTTAACTCGAGAAATGCAATCTTACTGGAAACGATATGACAGAGTTGAAAGGGAGACGAGAAGAAGGCTGGAAAAGGAAGCGGAAGAGCAGCGCAAAATGGATGTGGAACTGATTGAGGTAGACACAATATCCGTTGTATCATTATTAGTATAGCTTTCTTAAATGTTTGTAAGGCTAATAAAAGTTCGATTTAAGGCAAAACGTCAACAAAGAAAGCTGAACTTTCTTATAACGCAAACGGAGCTCTATGCCCACTTTATGTCACGAAAATTGGGCAAAGCGTCACCGGAAGAACAGCTTAGGATTTTAAATCAGCTCGATGAAGAGAAAAATCCCAGATTAGTTGGAATCGATGACTACGATAGGTAAGTGTTGTATTAAAGTTCTACTGCTTCACTGTCACAACTATTTGGTATTTGGGTTTTAGCGAGACTATGAAACACAAAGCAAAGAAAAATGCTATTGAAGCTTTTGATAGCGAAAGAGCGCGTACAAAACAATTTGACACTGCCGCAGCGGCTCAGGAACTGCGTTTGAGCGAAACGCCAGAGACATTGGAGCATCCGCAGCCTTCAATTTTTAAAGGGAATCTCAAGGGCTACCAACTCAAGGGGATGAACTGGCTTGCAAATCTTTATGACCAGGTTCAAATAATTGATCATTCAAAGATCCTCCTCCTTGGAATCTCTTTATATAGTATTCTTGGTTCTTAGGGCATAAGCGGCATCCTGGCTGATGAAATGGGTCTGGGTAAAACTGTACAGTCTATAGCGTTTCTGTGTCACGTTGCTGAAAGATATTGTAAGTACAAGATATGATAAGACTTCAAGTTTACTCAAGATGATTGTTTATTAAGGATTTTTTTATAATTGCTCAGCTGTCTGGGGTCCATTTTTAATAATATCGCCCGCGTCCACGCTTCACAATTGGCAACAAGAGATGGCGCGTTTCGTACCAGATTTTAAAGTAGTTCCATACTGGGGGAATCCCCAGGAGCGTAAAATCTTGAGACAGTTCTGGGACACGAAGGATCTCCATACTAAGGAAGCTTCCTTCCACGTGGTGATTACCAGTTATCAGCTGGTCATTACTGATTATAAGTACTTCAATCGGATAAAGTGGCAATATATGATACTTGACGAAGCTCAGGCTATAAAGAGCACAAGCAGGTACATGCTTTCTTCTTTTTTATTCATTTCAATATTTCACCAAATATATCAACAAATATATAACTGAATTGTTCATATTTTAGTATGAGGTGGAAATTATTACTTGGATTTAGTTGTCGCAACAGATTGTTACTCAGTGGTACACCTATTCAAAACAGCATGGCTGAATTGTGGGCTCTACTGCATTTTATAATGCCAACACTGTTTGATTCCCACGATGAATTCAATGAATGGTTTTCCAAAGATATTGAGAGCCACGCTGAGAATAAAACAGGAATCGATGAGAGTAAGTCTTGACTTAGCTATCCAACTAACCTTGATAAAGGTTGACGGTAGACTAAAAATTCTATTTCTGTTGCATGCTACCTTCCGCAGAGCATCTATCCAGATTACACATGATTCTGAAGCCATTTATGTTGCGAAGGATAAAAAAAGATGTAGAGAATGAACTCTCTGACAAGATCGAAGTGATGGTATACTGTCCTTTGACAACTCGACAGAAATTATTGTATTCCGGTGAGTAATATATTTTTTTAACTTAATTAACTTACGCTTCTTATAATTCTTTTACACTGTAGCTCTAAAGAAAAAGATACGGATAGAGGACTTGTTGCATTATACTGTGGGTGGTGGGGATACGACACCCAATGACAAAAATTTTACCTCAAATCTAATGAATCTAGTCATGCAGTTCCGTAAGGTATAATTACACCTGATCACAAAAACTTTTTTTTACTGGTTAGCTTTTGTCATACAAACTTAAGAAAATAATGACATATCAATTAGGTCTGCAATCATCCTGAACTCTTCGAACGTCGAGACGCAAAGTCTCCACTCTTCATAAGAACAGAATACTACGAGATGCCACGACTTTTGTACAACGAGGGACTCCTGCACCTTTCATTACCATCCAAGGATCATCTTCTCTACAATAGATTCTTTGTCTTTGCCACAGAACATATACACAGATGTCTCCACCGTCGCGATGATGATTCTCTTGGTAGTTTCTTCTCCTTCTGCAGACTAATCGGCTTGTCTCCCATGGAGCTAAATAATATCTTCGTCGCTGGGATATTATACAGGTGTCTATAATTTCCAATCGACGCTCCAGATTCATTCTGATTAATCGAGAGTCTTTAAACAAACAATTATGTCATCTGTTTCTAGATTATGTCACGCGACATTGACGGAGAAGAGATTAAAGAAAAAATGTTATTGGGATGATTGGTGGGTTAATGAAAAAGTCTCACAGCCTATTGACCTGATGTTATTACAAACTAGAAGAATCGAAGCAAATAGTACAGTGAGCAATGATTTGATCTTTACGAAAAAGATCGTGGAAGGTGAGGCTATCTACACTCACACAACTCATACTATATGTTCGATGCCGGAAACAGTAGCACACAGGATATTGCGCAGTAGCAAACGCGCAGTCAATCAGCTGATCAAGGTCAGTTTAATAGATTTGACAATATTTAAAGTGCAGACTAGTCGGATTTTAAATAAGTACGTTTCATATTTGATAGCGACCATTGCCAACTGTTAAAACGGAACAGGGTGAAGAACCAAAGATTCCTTTGCTTCCGGAACATCCCCACATACCCAGGGCACCCTCGATGCGTTATTGTCAACGTACAACAATTCCTGCATTTCTCTGCGACAACAATCCTAAAGTATATTTTTTTTTATTCATTGACATTCTATGTTGTGTCCTAGGAGATGATTCAGCACCCATCGTATACGCTTCTGTTACAGGTACAGGCGAGTCCTAGAAAATTATATGTGAGCAGCTCCGCAGCATCCTGTGCCTGGAGAAGACACGAGGAGTGCGGAGGACCTTTCGGTCAATGTGTACTCCGATACGGTTGTGAAAGAGCTGTCCAGCTTCCTAGTGAACATAGAATGTCATATTTGCGACCTGAGCAGGCGAATAACCTGACGTTCTCACACGACCCACCAGGAGGTCTCTCGGCATCCTCTCCTATAAATGGATGGTCTAACATAATTGTGCCAGGTAGATACTTTGACTTAACGCATCAGACATATTTCCACTACCTCGGACGTCCACCAGGTCTTGCTTGAGGCTGCTATGTCTGTCATCATCGGCGCCAGTAGATACGCAACTTGGCTATAATTCCTGTCACGATTAGGGCAATAGGCGTTACACTAGACCGGTTACGTAGCATGTATCTTTCACATAGTGATTCAAGGCTCCTTATCCGCGATCCTCGTGGGACTCGTACGAAGCGACTCTGCTCTCCCACATGCTTATAATTAGAAATGACTACATCCAAACCTTGACTTACCTTTATCTTTTATAATCTTAACAGACAAGCAGACCCTCGTCACGGATGCAGGAAAACTCTCTGTCCTGGACAGCCTTCTACGTCGTCTCAAGGAGCAAGGCCACCGGGTCCTCATTTATTCCCAGATGACCAAAATGATCGATCTCCTAGAGGTCAGTCTCCTCTGTTACCAGGACCTTTGTATCTCTTTAAAAATTGATCCTACTGGATCCTTGTTCAGTTTACAATTTGCACCTTCAAAATTTGTTTTTCTCTTTACTTCAGGAATATATGTATCACAGAAAACATACGTTCATGAGACTGGATGGGTCATCAAAAATTTCTGACAGGAGGGACATGGTGGCAGATTTTCAAAAAAGGTCACTATTCATATATTCTACTGGTGTTTTTAATTATTGGAATATCGATACTCTCTATTATCGTATGACGCGATACTTTTAATCGGCGCCTGGTACACAGTGCTTTGTTATCGATATCTTCAACTGTAATACTAGATGTTAATAACGTCTGATCGGATATCGATCATCCTGTAACCTTAATCTGTTAGGTTTTACGTTTCTTGTTTATTGCGCAACGAAAGTGGCTCGTCGATACAATCTTTTAACGGAAGCCAGAAGCAAATATAATTAATTTATAAAACCAAGGAACTACGGCCCAAGGGAAAAATCATTAGAAGATCAAACAGCGTGAATGAACTAAACGTCCCTTCGTTGGGTCCTTCCGTGCAATTTGCCAATTTGCATAATTAATAGTAAATTCTTCCAATAACTATGCCCAAATGTCTGGAACCACTATAATGAGTTCATTAAGTACAATCCTATAGAAAAGTTACATTTGCTCTTTCAATAGATACAAATCACCAGCAATAACATTGATATGTATAATGAACATGTTAATGAAGTATTTGATAAGGTAATATCATTTTGAAAAAAGATTCTAGGGAATTTAGAAAATTTGGAAAATTATGATGCACCGGGCAAGAGGAAAGGATCACAAAAATGGCTAGCATTAATTAAGAAAGATTTTATCATAGAAATCCTCTAAGTGCTGGACAGCAGCACGAATTAATTTACATAAAAAATACAGCCGGTCGTTGCTCGCAGCTAAAAACTACAGGACGTTAATGTTTCAGGGCGGACATATTTGTCTTTCTGCTGAGCACAAGAGCCGGTGGCCTGGGAATCAACCTTACGGCTGCTGACACGGTTGGTATTATATTTTTAAGGGGCATAAGGCCCGTAATCGGAGTATGTCTTAATTTAATACTTTTCACCAGTGTATCGTCCTCAGTAGCGTCATTAGCTTTCCAAGTCAGAGACGTCCGGGATTCCGGAATTGGTGGAATTAAAATTCAAAAGTGAACGGTACCGCTGCCAGTAAACTCTTTTACACGCTTTCATTTTATTTTTCCTCTCTCTCTCTCTCTCGTCGCCGAATCGGAGCTCGTTCACTTAACGAAAGGCGAAGGAAAAGAATTCGTAATTCTTAAATTAATTAAGTAGACTTGGATCACAGCTAATTGCTCAGGTGCCTCGTTACTCCTGAAAAGGGACCATCTCACTTATTAATCATACAATTTTTCCCCAGAAAGTACAATCAATTGGACCAATTATTCTTCCTGCAGAGACAGCGTCAAAAAAAAAAACCAGAAGCAGTTCCAGATTTCAAGAATTCATTTTCAGATTAAACCTCACTTGGCATCCCTGGCAACACATCTTCCGGAAGAGTCACCCGGGTTCTTAAGGGGTCGTGGCTGGTACAGCCGGTAGAAAAATTGAAGTACTCGAACCGCGAGGGAGACATCGCGAGGAAGTGGAGCGCATCGTCGCAGCTCCATTACCAAATATCCAATCCCTCTCATCGATCCAACAAATCTGATTTATTCGGCGACACGGCGTGCCTGCTGCTCGCCTACTCGGATCCCGTTCGGATCACGAACCATTTTATTTGCCTTGTTTACCCAGAGAAAACTTTTCGAAACATTCACGAGCAAACTATTACAGGATCCTCCTCTTCGACTAGCTAATAGCTCATTCTAAATATAGAAAATGCACAGCAATTTCATGCATCTTGTTAATTCTTACTGTACTCTGCACTCTAGGTAATATTTTATGACAGCGATTGGAATCCTACGGTGGATCAGCAGGCTATGGACAGAGCACACAGACTTGGTCAAACGAAGCAGGTTACGGTCTACCGATTAATTTGCAAGGGCACCATCGAGGAGAGAATATTGCAGAGGGCACGCGAAAAGAGCGAGGTTAGCTTCCAGAATGGATAGAGATAAGATTTAATGGAATTGGTAGCTATCAGTGCCTAAGACACTTTGTCATTGGATTGCGTTATCGTTACAGATACAACGTATGGTGATTAGTGGTGGAAACTTTAAGCCGGATACTCTGAAGCCTAAGGAAGTGGTATCGCTTTTATTGGACGACGAGGAGATCGAAGCTAAATGTGAGCTGATAATCCAATATAATAAATTCCTTGAGGATTTCTTTTTGGCTATTCTTCAGAAGAGTCCAGTCGCGTTGTGCAATATTTATTGTTAGTACCGAACTCTAAATGATTCCAGAGGAGTGGAAGGCATTTCCAGAGTCCTGATACGATGCCAAGTGGAAAGGAATGACCTTCCATGTTCCTTGCTCGGCCATCTTTCTTCATTGCGTTTACTGTTATTCGTTGCTTATAAAATCGCTGAGAGTCAGATCGAAATTAAATGGCGCTTCCAGGACAGTGAAAAGTAAAAGTTCAATTTATCTGGGTCCTCTTAGCTTTGGAAGGATCGCAAGGACTGAACGGATACCCAGTGCAATTACAATGCTCGTTAGGTTATGCTAATCACCTAATAACGAATAATAACGAGTAACGAAACCGTACGCGTCCGTGTCCGTATTTCAGACAGCCAACGGAGCGAGGAGAGAAAGCAGCACATTGAGGAGACTCGGCTGGAGTCGAGCCTTCAGTATAAGGAGAGGGACCGGAAGAGGAAGCTAACCACGCTTCCGGTCAAGGTAAAACTCTGCCCCGTGGGCTTTGGGATGGATGCGTTTTTGGATGGCAAGTATCGCTTGTTCGGAGATTTTAATTATTTTCTATGCGAAGGTTGAGGCTAAGCGACCTTGTCTGGAGGATAACCTGGGTGAGGATGTTCCTGAACTTGCACAGAGTGACGTTCTTCCTAGCAAGGCTACAACGAATCAGGTTCAGCATGATGTTCTGGATGACAGTGCGCCAGCCAGTCCCGCTAGGTCCGAGGTACTCCAGTTGTCTGAAGACGTCCAATATCGACCCAACACTGGCGTTGATTAATTTCTATATTGTTTTATCATTATCTGCTTTCATCAGGACGAGACCAGCAACGAGGGTCTCGTTGTAGACGTGGATGGTCCCGTACCAACTCCTGGTGATTCGAAGTCCTCAAGAATTGGACAATTTGGAGAACCTCCCAAGGTCGCGAAGCTGGGTCACTTCACATTTGGCGCAGGAGGTGGGGTTAGGATGAGACCTAGTATTCGAGGAAGCAGTAAGCGAGGAAGACCCAGAGGTTCCAGAAGAGGTGGTCCGATAGGTGGCAAAGGTCGAGGCTTGCTCTTACTTCATCCACCGTCCAAAGGGACAGCTTCCCCAGGTCCACCGTCTCCATCCTCGGTCACCGATCCGCAGTCATCCCCACAGGGTAAGTCGTTAAAAAATATAAAATCCCAGAACACCCAAATTGATCATGCCAGACCTATTTATTCATTGAAATAAACGCTGTATGGGTACATGACTGTGCATCGACTCCAGGAGATCATCGAGGAGCGTATGTAGTATATAATGGAGTCGACGGGGGGGTCGACAGGATTGCATTCAACTTATTCGATGCTACAATCAATACCCCTTAATCCCCAATCCCCAGTGTGACGCAGACGACCCCTCAGCACTTGCCAGGTTCTCATGGGGGTTCGCTATGTGAGCGCCGTCTGGAGCATAGCCATCCTGATTGGCAGGGAGTCCAATCCACAATATATATATCCTACACTCATGAAAATTCCCTGGCGAGCACACATGTGCCCTCGCCAAAAGTAGGGAACCCTCTCCCCACATCCCTATTCCCCAGTGCCAATGTGTTTCACCATGTACACTCTATGAGTCACACTTCCAGGATGACCTAATCACCTATCTGCGCCTTGACCTGGACCTTTTCCTCGAGTTACTATCCTTCTGCGAGATGATCACCTCACTGGACGCAGGACGGATTCTGGATTATTAACCTGCTGAGTGTAACGCTGCAAGAATTGAGTCTTCTGTCTATACACACACGCACACACACACATATCGGGTGCACAGCAATAACATTCTGGGCTCCAAGCGACGAAGAAGCAGGAGCTCCGGTTATGTGTGACGCGCGATACGTAGATACGAGTGCTGAGGTAGAGGAGACAGGCGAAGGGGTCCCCGGACGTCAGCGTAGCACGCACGGATAAGCAGGTGCGGACCGAAGCTGCTGGCAGCTGCGATCGATGCTCTTAGCTTTTTGGAACTCTTGGCCACTTCTCGCTGTTATCTTTTATGCAGAAGAAGTCGCGCCAGAGTCGGACAGGAGGCGAACGAGACGCGTGCCCGTCGCTCTCTGATCCTCGTGCGCGTAAAAGGAACCTTATCTTCTTCTTCTTCTTCTCTCTCTCTCTCTCTCTCTCTCTCTCTCTCTCTCTCTGTATATTTTCTCTACTTTGTGTCGGCCTGCTGTAACACAATGTGCCACACTACATTCTGCAGGCTTTGGTACAGATATTAACTTTCCCATCGCCGGGACTCATCTTACTATGGAACATTTTACGGTCCAGAAAATCCTAAGCGTTCCGTACAGTATAGAATTTTGTTCAGGTGTTTCGTTCCCATTTTTTTTTATGTTCCACACGGGTTTGAGTAATTTTTTTAATGCACAGAAACGCCTACGGCGCGTGCCGCTAGGACATTATTTTTCGGAGGAGGTCCTTTGATCTTTGAAATTTTGTATGCGTCAAATTTTTAATATTATTTTCTACGTTTGAAATGAATTCTTGAAATTTTTTTTATGAACATCGTATCGAGTTTCAATCTTAAGTTATTTTTGAATATCTAAGCTATATCGTACACCCTGTACAAGGTGTAAGGGAATATTTTTTTTTTTTGTACTTTGATACTTGAGAATTGATGAAATTACCTTAATATACCAGTCAAGTGTTTACCATAAATCCGAATTTGAGCCTGTATTTAATTAACGCATAACTCGTCGGGGACGTAGGGAGAGAGAGAGGGAGGAACAGAGATTCCCGTTTGATTCCACTTGGAATTCTCTGGCACCAGTACACGAGGACTCTTTGATGAACATCAAGTTTGGATTCCGTGGGCTCTCTCTTTACCTATCAAACGGTACTTCGGCTCCGCGGATGAGGTTATACTTTAAAAGGTGGATTGATTACGAGAGACGTATGCTGAATACCAAGTGCTACGCTGCGCCAGAGGAACCTGATTCGAGTCGAGTAGGTAAAAGGTGGAAGGTGACGAGGTCTAAGGTCTCCTACAGGATACATCAGTACATGTTGATATTCCATGTGTGTCGTTATGGACATCGTAGTCTCGCACAAAACGTCGCCATAATGCTGAACTATAGAAAGTATCTGGGGAAAATGTTACAGGAAGACCAGGAGGATCTGGACCAGCAGACGGCGACGGTCCCAGCTCAGTGGGTCCCCTGGGTCCATTAGGATCACTGGGACCACTTCCGGGACGCGGCGGGGCACCTACGATACGCAGAGGACCAGGACGACCACGACTTCGACCCACGGGACCTGGAAATCAGGGCTATCGCGGACCTGGACACAATCCTAAGAAGGTCCAGAGACCTTTGCCGGTTCCCATCAGATCACATCATCAGATTCCACCAGCTTCCGGAAAGGGATTGACGGCTCAGTCGACGGCTGCCTCGGCTGCACCTTCCTCGCTTCCATCCTCATCCTCTTCGACCTCGTCCTCGTCCTCCCAGAATTCGGAGTCCAGACCCTTTGGATTTTATACGCAACAGACGCCACCGCGAGGTTCCTAAGAGAGGAGCCTAAGACTCAGTGCGGACTCCGATTTTGTGAGTCCCGATGCAATCCATTATTCTTTCTGTTGTTGTTTTTGTTATTATTATTATTATTATTATTATTATTATTGATAATCCCAATTATTTGAAACGGTCGTAATGGGCCGTTTGCTGGGAGCGGGATAAATGTCTTCTTTTTTTTTTTTTTACAAGAATCCCAAGGGACATTTTCATGAAAGAGAACAAAGAGAAATAGATATTATTGTGCCCATGGAGGCTACGTAAACCTTTTTTTTGTCTTTCGCCGCCCCCCCCCCCCCCCCCCCGTAAAGTCGACACTAACTTAGTCCACGTCATGAGATTAACGCGATTTTAATTTAGAGATTTGGAAAATCTCTGATTCTTCCCCTTCCTTTTCCCTCGGACACGTCGCCCGATTTTCACCTCTCTCTCTTTCTCTTTTTTTCCTGCTATCTCCCGAACTTTTTTTTTTACTGCACGCACGTGGCAAGAAGACAGAACGAGTCTGCGGACGATATCCAGAAATCAGAAGATAAGAAGATAGATAAAAGAAATTAAATATATACATAGGTATATATATATATATATATATATTTAAATATATATATATATATATAGTAAGAATTAAGTAATTTTCTCCAACTCGTACAAAAACGACTCGATACGCCGTTTCTACGCTTAGCGATATTTCTGTAAGTGGAAGTAAAAGAAAGTTGTCGTCCGTTATTTTGTATTGCACGAAAGCAAAAGAAAAATGTAATAAACGAGATAAATGAGTGAATCAATAACGAAGAAGAAGAGGAGGGAGATAAATAGGAATCTAATAATAAGAAGAAATAATGAACAGCGGCGACGCTCTATCAATTTGTAGAAGAACGGTATTTATTATAAATAAATAGACGCCAGACTTGGATATCCAAGAAAATCGAAAAACCAGCTGTATTGATGTAAAAAAAAATCCTATCTACGTGTGCAAATTTACTAGATAAATTGAAAAAGATACTAGATACATACAAGTATCAGAATACTAAGGCTAGCAGCGAACAGGAGGATATAACTTGAAACACAATTCCAGCTTCGTCATCGGCCGATCGACATACGCGGCATAACAAGCAATTTCTCGAGTGGCGCACTCTTCTGGGAATATCCTCAATTAATTTTACGAGTCCGTTTGAGACTCCCACCAGCCATCTACACACGTCTCTTGGTCAAAGGGATAAATATGTAGTATTTATACCGTGTAACGTGGCCCGCATACGTAACTATACGTGGCCGCGAATAAATATTTCAGTAGTTGGTAGCATTGAGCGGTTTTTTATCACATTTTAATGCCAAGAGTATCTCGGCCTCGGCACTGCTGCTAAATTACAGTCTTCGCTCTTTCGAACGGTTTGACATTATGGTTCAGGAACTTTGCTATTCCTTCTTATCAGGGAATCAGCTCCCTTAGAGACTTTAACGATCATTGCCGTCCTTAGCATCGACTCCGCCTACCCTCTGTTTATCCCCTACTGGGAAACCACTTAGAGTCCCCCTTGTATAGGGAATCGCATGCCTTCTTAGGGGGCCAAAGGGAATCTTTAGACGTCCGAGAAGACGCCATGGCTGGGACGTTAGATAGTTTGGATCCTCCTATTGAACGGTAACTCCTGGTGACTCGAGGATGACTGGGAATGTCATTTTACCCAAGTTTGATAATTATATTTTACTTAATAAATTTGGACTTTGTTTACTTGGTGTTTGGCCGATACCAGAGGACTCCGCTCGGTGGAAATTCACCCTGAAGAAGATTCACGTGTCGCTCGTGTATCTCTTGCTGTTAAGTCTACTGGTGCCTCAGCTGTTGGATCTTTATATTCTCTGGGGCGACGTCGATGCAAATGTCGAAAATCTTTGCACCAGTCTCACGACTTTCACTGTTATTGCCAAATTGACGAATATCGTTTTCTCGCGAGGAGTATTTCAGGTATCGACGGGTTTGACTGTATTTACGAAAAAAAAAAGAGGATGTCTTGTTATCAATTTTTTTAATGTGATTCTTTTTTCATTTTTTAAATTAGAAATCCTTGGCCAACATGAGACAAAATTGGGAGGCCGTCATGCGACAGGAAAATTGTCCCGAGGAGAGGGAAATTCTTTTGAAGATGGCTAAAGTGGGATTCGTCTTCACGAGGAATTACTGTATAATCATGTACGTCACTGCAGGAATGTATTTCTTGAGGCCTCTGGTTGTTGGCTCGGGAACAAAAAGTTCTCACGCCAGGGAGTATCCATTTTGTGCCTGGTACTACTACGATCAATTTTCAAATCTCACCTATGCTACATTATATTTATCACAGGTAAGTAATCTAACGCTCAAAGACTGCGTGATACGTCAGTGCGGGTAACTTGTAAAATTTTTATTCAAAATTCTTATCTCTTTAATCGCAAGTCGTTAAGCGACCTTGTAATATCTCTTATTTAGGTGATAATAGGTTTCTGCTGTGGCACCGGAAATTTTACATTGGACAGTCTCTGCTTGGTAATGGTCTACCACGCATGCGCACAACTTCGTATACTTCAAAGGCAAATAAGTAAACTGACCAATGACAGCTCCGATGATGCCGTGATCGCCAACAGGGTTCGTCAGTTGGTGAAGCTTCACGAGAAAAATATAGAGTGCGTTAAATGCAGCCCGCAAGTGAGATTTGAATTTCCCGGTATTCCCATTGCCAATTAAAGAAATATAAAATTAAAGGAATGCCCGCAACCTGGAGGCCGTCTTCAGCGGTGCCAGCGCCCAGCAGCTGCTGGTAAGCTGCGTCATCATCTGCGTGATTGGACTCAAGCTGATCGTGGTGAGCAGCGAGCACAGTAGATTGGAGCTGACCGACCTAGAGAGAAACTATTCTATTAAATTTCACGGATTTGCCCGGCACCCATGAAGAGCCTTGCGCAATTGACTATTCAAAATTAAAAAAACCGCCAGCCTTTCAAATTCTCTGATCCAAAAGTAAAGAAAAGACAAGATCTACAATGGGACAAAAAGTCAAAGTTCGTTACCTTGATAGATCCACCTTACAGTAGCTCCAAGTTTTTTGAACCTCTTTACCCTAACCTATAAAGAATTGTCAAAAATTCCAAAATCAATTTTGCATCTTTTTTCTTCAGTCTCTGAACGATGCCTTCCAGTTGATCATGTACGTGGCGTATATGCAGCTGGTGATCTTCCAAATTTACCTCTACTGCAGTCCCGGTGACGAACTGATCAATCAGGTGAGAATTAAAAAGAATTTCTCACCTCCACAATGTAAGTACACCCAAGAACCTTCAACAGGTTTACCTGATTCATCATCAAAAAATAAAAGAGAGTAACTACAGAAACAACAGCTCGTGCACTCGAATTCAAAAATGACATCAGTCTCGCCCAAGTAATATCATATTACCTGCAGTTAACAAAGTGCATACAGTATGCAGGTAACTCGGGATGCTCTCTCGTGGAGGTGACTAATTGCCGAGAAACGGGTCCGAGGAGAGCCGCGTCGCACACCTGCTCCACCAAGACACAGCTACACCTTCGACCTACCGAGTCAACCTACAAGCCTCCACATGCCTACCTGTCCTCTTGGCGGGTATGAGACGCCGCTGAAATTCACCCTATCAGGATCCTACATGGAAGCAGCAGAGCACAAGTGAAACTCTGCGTCGAAGGCATCAGAAATTTCGAAAAAAAAAAAAAAAAAATCGTACATGAAAGATTAAGAGAGAGATAATTTTTAAATATATAAAATACAAAATAATCCAAGACTACGGCCGAACGTCGCTCAGTTTTATTTCTTGCGGTAAGTCAGGCACGCGCGCGTCATAAAGACCGGCGGAATTAGTGCGACTCCCGTTGAGGAGTCGGAAAGGCATAATTGCGAACGAGGCTTTCGCGCGGTCGAGAACTTAGCGGCGCGGAACCGCGCGGAACCGCGCGGAACCACGTGGAACGTTGCTGGATGGTGGTAGTAAGTAGTAAAGGGAGTGAATGTGAACGGGAAAGAAAGAAGAAAATAATAATGCGCACACGTGTCGAGAATATGAATTAGGGAATACATGTAAGACTGTGCAAGTATGAGTAAGGAACTATGTGTACTATGAGTATGGGAAATGGATGCTTGTATCATATATGTATATACAGATAAGAGTAAAGTCTATGCATTTCTATTGGTATCTACGTGTGCGGCACACGTGTCCAAGTATCCGAAACCGAAGCTCCACGTGGTGGAATAAAAAGATTCTCTTCCTCGAATTCCGTATTACAAAGTACATGTACATGTTGTATGCTAGGATAGTTTCTGGAGTATCCAGTGAATTCTTATTAAAAAATTCCTTGGAATTGGAATACCGTAAAATTCCAAAAAATATTTCACTGTAACGCGAATCTTATAATCTTTTAGTTTTGGCAGGTAGTGTACACTGGGATAACGATAAGGACAAGGGATGATTGTAATGATAAGAGTAGGTAATAGCTGGAGGAATTTTCAAGTCAGGAAGTTAATAGCTGTGTAAGGGATAGGGAAGATTAGTGACGTATGAGAGAGAGAGAGAGAGAGAGAGAGAGGATTGTCCAATTACGGTAATTACAATTAAGGAGTAATAAGGTGCGCGTCGCGCGTGTCCCCCTCCTCCCGACTTCAGAGCGACGCCGAGCGTCGTTCAATCATTACCTGCGGATCGGGTCAGCAGCTTCTGTTCTCCGTATTGGCTGATACGACGTGTAAATTAAAGCTTTTCGTTTGGGCAGAGTGCGAGTGTAAGTGGCGTCGCGACGGACGTCGGGGCGCTGCGGAATAACCCAAGTGAAACGCTAAATCTCGATTTTACTTAAGGAAGAAGCGAGCGTCGTTTCACTTGGCTCCTGTTTTTCGAATCAAGGAAATCGCTGTAGTTCAGCTGCGAGATGTCATTTCCGTTAATGCTCTTATATACTTATGTCTATACGATTATGTACTATACATATGTATTATATATGTACCATTTACATGTATCGTCCATCGAGGGCTATTTCAGGCATCGATTTTTATTTTTGAAAAACTGCCCGCAAAATTATTTGATATTTTGTGCAATTTTTCTGTGCTAGATTACATACTGTGTACATAATTTATATGTTTATTTATTATATTCATATATGTGTGTATATATATATATATATATATATGTACGCATAACGTTAGACGCGTAGCATAAAATTACGCACTGTTCGACGGGAGGAGGAAACGCAATGCGGAATCGTTGACGCGTGTCTTTCGTGCTGGACGGCGGCACGCACTGTTACGCATTTTTATTTATATTTTTCATTTATACTTCGAGCCGATTATTTTTCCTCCTCTTTCCTGCCCCGCTGGTTGCGCTTTTTGATGCGTTTGGCTCGCGTATCTGTTCTCGCATAGGTGTTCACGTGAAACCGGTAATTCGAGATTCTGTTTTTTAAAGAACGCTGATCGCGTGCCGTTCGATCGATTTTCTTCGGTTATCGGATAAGAGTTATAATTTGCGTTAATTTTTTCTCTTTACAGAGTATGGAAATTGGCAGAGCCGCCTATATGGCGTCTTGGACTAATTTTCCAAAATATGCTGCACACTCTTTGCTTATGATGACCATCAGATCGCAGAGGCCACTCAAAATCACTGCTGGAAGATTTTACGTCATGTCCATACCAAATTTTACTTCTGTGAGTCAAAATTTTAATGAGCTTTATCATTTTTTTGGATTTAAAAAATTGTTTTTTTTTATTGAATTATTTTTTTTTTTTAGATTCTCAAAACTTCTGCCTCTTATTTATCCGTTCTACGTGTATTGTACGATTGAGGAGCAGTGAAAAATATTTAATTTCAATAATGTTAAAGAAATTAATTGAAGTTAATATAATTATTAAATAGAAGTAGGAGCACTGTGTGAAAAGCGAATGAAATAAAATAATAAATTATCCAAAGCAATATTCAAAATCGGAGTATTCAAAGTCGAAATTGGAACGAACTTAATAATTTTTGGGTTTCAAAAATTGTCTTTTGTCGAATTATTTTTTTTGTAGATACTCAAAAATTATGTCTCTTATCTATCCGTTCTACGTGTATTGTACGATTGAGGAGCAGTAAAAAATATTTAATTTCACAGACACCCGCTGAATCCATGTTAAAGAAATTAATTAAAGTTAATATAATTATTAAATAGAAGTAGGAGCACTGTGTGAAAAGCGAATGAAAAAAATAATAAATTATCCAAATCAATATTAAAAGTGTCTACGAGTCATCGAACCGTAGGATTAAAAGTTTCGAGATCTAAAGAAATTTCGACAGATGGATACAAGGACCGAATCTTCTTCAACCCCGTGGTCTAAGGTCGACGTCGGCGTCGGCGTCGGAGACTCACCGAGCGTACTTCCTGCGGTGACCGGAAGTCGCGAGTCAGAGGCTCGGCTCTACCTAGCGTTACGCTTCCTTACGCGTATCTACCGTCTCGGTGGCAGTTTGCCACAAGTCTAACTCGCCTGCGCCAGCCAGAAGAGACGCCTCCTTCTCCAGCGCACACACCGCAACATTTTCAAGGATACCTTAAATGAGTTCATTTCTCTTTTCTTTTTAAGGCACACGCCCGCTTGGATTCGTTAGTAAATAACAATTAATCATCAGACTTGTCAATCGAAATAGATTAAAAAGATGCCTAATTAAACGTAATTCTGTCTCCAGATTAATTCAGCAAGAACGTCAAACAGGAAGTGGCTGTAACAAATTCGGAAAAAAAAGGATATGAATACTAATCGGATCAGAAGAGACAAATATGATCTAAAGGAAAGTAATAATATTTGAAGAAGGTTCCAAGTTCCCATAAGAATTTTGTTCTTGGTTCCAGTAGGTGCGGAACCTTCCCCTCGGGACAGTCGCACCCCGACAGGAAGCCTAATTCCCATCTTCCGGCGTGCATGCATAGACATAAGGTGGAGAAGGTAAGAAGGTGGAAGGTGGGCTAGGACGTCATCGACTTAATGAGCCGACTCTCTTCCTCCTAAACTCACGGCTTCCGCCCTTTATACGATTTCGGCAGAGTCCACCGATCTTATCGGCGCTTCCTCCATGGCTACAGGCGGATTCAGTGCCAACGGTACGGAGAGACGTGAGTCCCAGCGAGCAAGGAGGATTGAATTTCGGACCCATAAGGCCCAGAAGGAGCCTCGCGGAAAAAGGTCCAGAAGATTTGAAGGAAGTGGGGACTCACGGCGCGTGGCAATATTCATCCGTCCTCGCCAGATGTTCCCGAAGGAGGATGCCAGCTGTCCCCTCCGTGAGGCCCTTCTTTGCTTTTCCTCCTGAGGAACCTCCTTTTCCTCAAGTGGGGCAGGTACCTGGAGGAGGCAGTTACGCGCCTGGGCCTGACGACCGAGAAAATCCTAATGGGACCTACAGACCCTTCGATTTTCGATTTACATCTGTTCGCCAAGCCAACAGCGAATCGTTCAGGCAGCCTATCGAAGTTGCACTGGTATTTTCATATTTGCTAACGCGACAATAAAACTATTAGCAAGGAATTTTATAAAGGGCATAGAAACGTTAGATAAGCTTATCAAAATTTGCCCATCTCTACATGACAATTAATTGTAATTTTGAAATTCCTCTACAGCATGAATTCTCACAAGATCCGCGATACGATTACAGGAGCCGTTATAGCAGCATGTAATTCTTTGGCGCCATAAAAATTAATCGCAAGACATTGGAATTTTTTTATCTCCCTTACCGCCATACCGTGAGGACTCGCTGCAGGATATAAAATTATCATATTCCACGGGCAAAGTACAGAAGGCGGCCGTATCATTGATGCCAGTTTCACATGGAATTACGTGTCTGCTACGTGAGCAAGTGCAGTTTGTACGTACGGTGGAAACGTTTACGAGATACTTCCTTTTCCGCAAAATGCCACGAACGTTAAAATTATCCACCAAGTAGAGTTCGTAACAGGAGCGAAAACTTTGGCAGCTGGTCCATACCTTAAAGGAGCCAGGATGACCGGAGCTGACGTCCCGACGCTCTGCAGAGGCGACGCGTGGCTGATCTCTGCGGTATCGAATGAACAGCCACGGGCAGCTGCACCGACTGTAAGATTCTTCTTTCTCCTCCTTTCTCCTAAACCCTCTTGTGCATCTTTATTTTTCTCTCCCCTCCCCCTCCCCCTTCTCTCTCTCTCTCTCTCTCCCTCTGTCGCTCAAAGATATTATTTATATTTTCAGAAGAAAAATAAAATCACTTCAAATTTTATACATCTGACGTCTGATACCACCTGGATGGAAAAATGTGGATTGTGGCAAAAATTCAAAAATTATAATTCACGAACAGGACTACGGTGCACCAGTGTACCTACGGTGCACTGGCAGACTGTGCACCATAGCGTTAATGTCCTGATGAGTGCACAGGGCCATTAGTATTAATCAGTACAGCGTTGTGAGTAAACAAGGATGACTGGCGCCATAAAACCAAGCGTAATGGGATGCCCTGGAATCGTTATTAATGCTGCTGTTATTTAACTGCGTTTGCGTAATACAATTAAATATATTGCGTACCGCGTGAAGCGGAGAAAATCCATGCTGTAGGTAGAATTAAATAATTGGAGACTAAAATTTCAATGAAATAATCGGAGGCTAAAATTTAAATGAAAGACTCTCACAACGAATGTCAACCCCTTCCGATCGATGTTTATATAAAAAGACGTCTTTTATCATCCAGGCTGAAGCGAAACGTCCTGCAAAGTTTTAGAGTCGTTAAGGATCCCCCGAGGGGCTCCGATGCATCTGCTGGGATCCTCGTAGAATCTCGCGAATGTAATGCAGATAAAGTCGGGATGTTTACAGAAGAAGTAAACTTGGACAAACAGGGAGCAACGGATAAGAGGAGCAGCCTGCACCTGGCCCGTGTGGGTTAGCGAATATCCGGAATGCAGTGGTAGGCATCAAGGAAGGAGTGGGGGAACAATAGTACCACCATAGTGACCCGGAATACCAGATCAGCAAAAGGTGGCTGCACCAGAATGGTTTTCCAGCGGCACGTGCCTTGAATTTTTGGAGAGGTGGCAGATGCGCGGCTGGAAACTATGCGCAGGGAAAAGAGATGCAGGTTTCCATAACCTGGAGGATACGCGACGGCCTGAGACGGGCAAGTGGCTGGAGCTAAGACCTAACCTAACTTATTGAGAATCGGAATGAAGGAGTTGATCCTCGCACTTCCTGTAACCTTACTCTTTTATTGTACCCGTAGATATATTCTGGGACTCTGTATGATTGCTGTACTTTTAATTTACAATGGGTGCCCTGTCCTTTTGCTGAAGGACGCAGTTTCCTCTGTCAGGATGTAACAGGACGCCACTAGGAAGGAAGTTACCCACCCGGGGCGGAGTATCCTTCCTCGGTGTGTCCTGCAAACAGGCAGATGTTCGTGATTTGAGCACGTGCTGCCACCGACTATGTAGTCTTGCATACCAGCCTACTGTGCCTGGTTGGTAGGGCCACTGAAAACTGGCACCAGAGTGAAGTGTAAGTATGGGTCTGGGGTGCCTTTCATGTGTGCGTATTTGTAGGTTGGTAGGACTGTCACCTATGGGTTGCCAAGGTGCATGTATGTTGGTAGGACACTCTAGTGTTTCTGGGGTAGGGAGGATGGAAGGGACAAAGGATCACTCGGGGAAACCTGTGTGCCTCAGGAACCCTCATTTTATATGGATATCACTGGACAGGAGTACCCGCCATCCGGGATTGGTTACAGAGTCTTGGATCGATTGCACATTTTAAGGTTAGAATGCTGAATCATTGTAAAAGGCTTTTTAGTAAAAGACTAGTTTCCGGTGAGAATTAAATTAAGAGAATTTTCTTTTACATGGTAAATTATGTATCTCGAACGAGAGAGGCGCTGGGGATCTGTGTAACGTAGATGGGAATTGATGCTCCACTTACTGGGTGAGGTTGGGTTGCCTCTTCGGCAAGAAACTGAAGAAGGAGGCGGATGGAAAGATGTTTGGATTTTCCGGCCGAGTGGTCCTGCTCGCCGGGAACAATCTGTCGCGCAGAAGACGCTTCAGGATGCCGATACTGGGGCCTAGGAAAGCGATCCGCAGGACAGAAGGCACGTGCCTCCCAGTCACAAAGACAGCATCCGCGGACCGAGCCATCTGTTGCTCCGTCGACATTTTTATTCGTAAAAGATGCTGCCGCAGCCGCCGTTTAGGCGATACCCCTAATTAAGCGACCGGCTGCCACCACTGGAGAACAGTTGCCACTTTGAACGCGGATTGCCTGGCTGACGCGACGCTTAGCGTCTCATCCTCCTGGACCCAGGGTATCATCCGACTGGACACTTCATCGGCAACATTGACAACGGTATTCGGAAACAACAAATTGGACCAGCCCACTCGGCTAGGCAATTGGGACTCTTTGATGACATCAGAAGATGGGTCTCAGTGAATCGCACGAGTAGGCTGATCCTGCGGGGAGTTCGGAACCAAGGGTAGGGTAACCACCTTCCGTATTATGTAACGTCGCAGCCACCGCAACGAAAAGAAGCCGGTTTTGTCGATAGCAATTCCGTATCACTGCTCGCTGCACTGGGGAGGGGCAGATGGCCCATGCAGCCAAGTGGCAGCGGGCACGTGCCAACCGGGTCGAACATCTGCCACTGGTTCCCGGGACAACAGAACCACCGACTGCAGGCAGTTTCTTATTTCCCAGTATCTTTTCCCTATTCTTTATTCCTCCTTGGGTCTGCCTAAGCCCACCTTCCCGGGTCCAGGGCTCCCATCGTTCGCCACCTTCGGCGCTTCAGCATCTTCGTTCTCGTTCCCAGGTATCGAGCTATGTGCTTCGAGACTCCATTATGCGTTCCTCCTCCTCCTCCAGAGACATTTCGCATCAAAGTGACTCGCTTGAGCTACGCTTTTCAACTGGCTCCTCTTTATCCTTCGCCACCGGCGTCATTCCTCCGCCGTTATTGTACCTTGATTCGCTCTTTGTTATTGGCTTCCTTACTCCTTGGCACGCGCTTCGAGGACCCTGGCCTCTATGACCAGCGTCTACGATTTTTCCTTTCGAGACGAATGACATTGCGTCACGCTTCGATTAAACCGAGAACATCTAGGGGTGGATATGAAAATTATTTGAAAATTATGACTGGAGTCTGTTTCTGTAAAATCAAAGATTTGTTTATGACGATCCTGCGTTCCGGATACACCGGTTTTTTTTACGGTCTTCTATTTTTTCGTAAAAGATTATAGTAACCGAGTGTGACAACCAGGACGCCATTACAGAGACAGGACAAAATTTAATTAATGAGTTCGTTAGAAAGCCCGTTTTTATTTTTGGCACGGCACACCGGAATTCGTTCATCAATCGATGCGCGAGGGTCGTGAAAGGGGTGCAGCAGTGAAAGTACGCGGAAGGCGGGGGCCCTACGAAGGAAGGGTGACTGAGGCCCGATGGCAAAGGGTTGTGAGTCCCGTGGAGAAGAAACGAAAAAAGAAAAAAAAAAACGTAAAGAAGAAAAGAAAAATAAGGGTTCCTCACTCGCTAATCCGGGCTGCGGTGAAAGCGAGGAAGTCGACGCATCTGGCACCGGCAGTCCAAACACCGCCTTTGTGCGATTCCCTTTCGTCCTTCTGGACAGGAACAAAAAAAAGAAGGAAAAAAGAGGTAAAGGGGCAGGGGGAGGGTGAAAGGGGTAGGAAAAGAAATGCACGTACCATACCTGTTGTCGCCATCGGAAATGGCTACCAGGTGGCGAATCCAAGGTGAGGATCTTGGACGAGCACGAGGCCCCCACCTTTCGAAGGGAAAAAAATCGTTTTTCATTAGACAAAGATAAAAATGAGTCAGGCCGAGCCCAACGTGAATAAGAGAGAATCCTGAAGGCTGAAGGTGGACCCAGCCGAACGTAGCAGCAAGGAGAATTAACGAGGCCGATAACGAGACGGCAGGTGTCACTGTTATGGGCATCATAGTTGTCGGCCGTGAAAATGGGCCCGATGGAAAACTGACCGGAAGACTAAAGGGGCCCGTAAGATGCCAAACCAAGCCAGGCTCTTCTTCGATCAGTATATTTTTCATTTTTTTATCTGCCCTTTTTCTCACAGCTTCCCTGCACCTTTGCTTTTTATTTTTTTACACCCATAAGGCCCCTCGAAGTCTACCCCGCCCCCCTATCTGCATCTCCAGGTCCCCATAGGTTATACGTGGCTTCTATGCCTTCCAGCAGAGAAGCGATTTATGGTGCCACTCGGAAGGAGCTTTTTTCGATTTCCTCCCCGAAGGAAGAAGAAACGCAGCGACGCAGCTGCTCACGGAAATCCTCCCCCGGGAAAAGCTAGGCTGCTCGGAGGGATGAAAAAAAAATCTCAAGACCCTCGAGCCATTTTTTTGCATTTCCCTTTTTCATTTTTTTTTCCTTCCTTCTTCTCATTCCTACAATTCCACGGGATTACCGACACCGTAGATACGTAAGTACCATAGGTATACGGGACGCCGTACGAAATCACGAACTTTGACCCTCCTCTGACTCAACAACCCCAACCCCAAGCTCAGCCCCCCTCCCCCCTAAACCCCTTAGCAATTCCTTCCACTCGCTTTCTTTCATACCCCACGTGGCGAAGCCAAATTTCGCGGATCGCTTTGGCTTGACTTACCCGGATCCAGGGGGACTTCAGTTACTGAGAGGGGGGACAGGGGGGGTCGAATACGACACCTCTGCGCTGGGGTCCCGTTTTCTACAAGGGGTAGTAAAGTATAGCGTGTAACATATACTTAGGTCAGAGATAGGGGTTGGCTGTGAGGGGAGGGGAGGGGGGGGGGAGGCCAGGGTCGAAAATAAATCCGTCAACCGTCACTCCATTTGCTCGTTGACTTATTCCACGTTGATCTCCGCTATCCCTTAAACCATATAGGGGTAGGTATAACTTCTGCCCCGTCCTCGTATTCCCGTCGATCGTTCTTTATTTGAAACGATTTTTATCAAGTCACCGTACATCTGCACCCTCCCCGAGGCGAGATAGGCGTCACCCTAATCTCCAGAAAGATTCGAAACTTCGGTTTATCCTCGCGCGGCTCTGGGATGGGTAGGTGGTACATAAATATACGTACACGGTGTATATAGGTATCGCCGTAGACAGTGAGACGCATTTTAGGGGGGTGCGCTATAAAACTGGGGACTAGGCTGAAGGGTGCTGAGGATAATGGAGGGGGTGGGGGGGGGGGAAGCCTAAAAGAGATTAATGGAGCCTAATAAAATAGTTGCGGTACGGACGTATCCGTGATTAGCGATAACCGCTATTAACGTGGATGACAGGTAACGATTACGTAAGGGTCCTTTCACACCTAACCTAACCCAATCTATTTCATACCTTTAGAATTTATAGAGATCCCTTTACACGCGACCCATTGTTTTAGATCTTCGAGCTTTTTTTTTTTTAATGAAATCACAATTTTGAATTTGCCGCTTAAAAAATATATTTTTATCTCTGACAGGATTATCGCAGAAGATCCTTTTCTTGGAATTTCTAAGAGCGCCTGAATGGATGTTCAAAGGACTCGCGTCGAGTCCAATGGAATAATGATGACGACTTCCGGCCAATGTATATAGGTATACATATATACGTCATCCGGTTCTCACTCACTTTTTAAATAGGGAATCTTGGCTATTATTCCATAGATATAGGCAAATCCAGGTCGATTCCTTATGCTGAATGCGCAATAGGAACGATCGGTCGCGGGGACGCATGCGCAGATGGGCACACGACTACCTAACCTCGAAAATCCTGTCCTGATTTCTTTTCGAAAGGAAATGAGGATCCGGCACACCGCGTCCTGAACGTGACGTCCTTCCAGGACGACCGTTGTGTATTTTTCTGGGACCTAGGACCCGAGCGAGACCCAGATAATAAGGGGGAGGGGGGGCCTTGCGTCACGTTGCATGCTGGGACTTATAACCTCAAAATTGTATGAAACCAGCTTACGCCAGAAAAATAAAGAGAGAGAGAGAGAGGGTACGAGCTTTGGGAAGAGAGTCCAAGTATATTGAAAGGATCTTAAAGCTTTCTTTCTCTTTCTTTTTTTCACGGGGTGTCCTGCAGCTGTTCCCTCTTTAGTATCAGCCCTTAGCGATGGTCTCGTGTAAACGAGTCCGGCCCGACTAACAATTTGATTACCTACTGACTTCGCGTCATTGCTCCTTCGTGTAAACTCAGCGCAGATGAGTGAGTCCTTTATCTTCTTATCTTGGTCGCCGTTATCGCTCTCAGCCCCTCTTCCCCTTCCACTGCGTCCCTGAAAGAAACCGCAGTGCCTCTATCGGCGGTCGGAGGTAACAGAAAGTAAATCCTTGCCTGTACCTATATATATACGTACTTCTCCTCTCTCTCTCTTCTTTATCGACGCTGCACCTGCAGCCGCTGCATTATGCATGTGCGTTAATGCACGCAAAGGTGCATACGACTGCCGGATTCCATTGGACGGTCGAGATTTTGAAGGAGGCTTAACTTTTAGTTTTTTCTTTTCTTTGCTCAACGACGAATCTTTTTACTTTTGTGTCGCTGCGTTGCAGCCTTGGGTCAATTGTCGCGTAGCGCGACGAGACGAAAAAATCGAGCAGGGACGTGCGAAGGTTAATAAGAATTTATTAGCAGCTCCGATCCGTCCCAATCGCGGGAGGAAAAAATTGGTGAAAAAAAAAAAGTTGAAAAATCGATGTAAAAAAAAATCCCTAAAAAATAAGAAGCACAAGGCGCACAGGTGTTCTACGGTAAGAATCGGCGAAGCTCCCGAGATTTTTCAAGGGGGCAGATGACGACGGCGACAGATTGTACGCAGTTGGCCGGCGAGTGTACGGCCTCTTATAAGTGTGCATCCACAGATACACGAAAATGCACTTGCATACACACCAACGCGAAATACACAGCGGCACGTGAATATCGCAGCCACGAATATCAGCCATAAGGTACACACCTACCGGCAACTTGGCCCGTGAGAGCCAAAGAAAGAAAGAAAGAAAAAAAAAGACGAAAACTAAGACCGAAGAAAAATCAGAAAAAATCCTTTCCGAGTTATTAATAATTCGACGGGAATAAATGCGTTACCCCTTTAAACTTCTGGTATTACCAAAGAGGAAGAGAAACCGGAACCCAAAGTTCAGTATTTTCTCCGAGAGGACGCATCTGGCGAACAGAAGATCTTCGAGTGAGAATTACGACTTAGTGCGCCAGCACTTGCGATCTGGGTCAGATGGCGCTGTTGATGGTCTCAAGGGTTACAGGTTAAGAAGATCAATGAAGGCTCCAAAAATCCTGGGATCGAATATTTCGGAATCGTACTTGACTATATGCATGTTTGCAAGAAAGCACCGTCTTGGCATCTGTTGCATCGGTCAGCCACCAGGTGTTACCCAATCCTACCCAGTCCTACCCAGTCCTACCCAGTCCTACCCAGTCCTACCCAGTCCTACCCAGTCCTACCCATTGCGTGCTAGTCAGCTTCTTTATACGACCCTGTCTGTCTCACTGTTGCCAGTAGGTAAAAACCTTAGTAGTTGCCATCTTGTTTCACCTTTATCTCTCTCTCTCTCTCTCTCTCTCTCTCCCCTTCGCCTTATTCCACTGACTTACCTACCCTCTCCCCTTATTCTCCCCATCCACCTATCATCGTCTTATAGCCCCCCCCCCCCCTTCCATCCTGAATATCCCTGGGGACTCGTCCTTTCCCTTTATTCCTGAGATTTTTACCATCTGCAACAGACCCTCCTCTCGATTCCTCGGGCACCTTTTGCCAAATCGTATTTCTACTCCAAGGGGATGCGCTTCGGTTACCTCGCCCTGTCCCCAAGCCTTATGTATATCTTCCAATTTTCGAAATTCACCATCGGCTGCCGTTTTTGCTCGTGTCTGTTTCCTGCTACTTTTCATGACCTGGACTTATCATATTTTCAGGTTCTTACATCGCTACTGATATAGGACAGGCTTTTTTTATCCTGTTTATTTATGAATTTAATTATTGTTACCCAAATTGGATTTCTGATTCTTTTGCCATCTGGAAATTTCTCAAAGCTTTCACTGACTCTTTTAAGATGGGCCACCCTATATACCTCGGGCACAGGTATGGCCCATTGTGGTTATGCCGTATATAATATGAAATATGCAGATTCTACCTTTGGGAAGTTTGCTGAGCTACGTATGGGCGACACCTGAACCCCCTGAACACCTTTGCCCTGATGTGCCCTGATGTGTCCTGATGGTGTACCTGGTCCTGGGCTCCCAGCCGGTAACCAGTCAAAGAATTCATTCAGTCAATAGAGAATAATGATACCTGACTGGGTGGAGGGTAGGAGGGGAGGAGGAGGAGGAGGTTACCAGGGACCCTGAACAATTACATATCGATACTCGCAGGTAAATAAAAGTCATTATGAAATACATTGAGGACTTTCCATAATTAATTACTTGATTAACAAATAAAAAATTCTGAAATTTTCATTGAATTTGATTAAGGAGAAAAAAAAATAGTTTGATATGTTTGATGGAATTTGGAAATTTTTGAAAGTTCGCCTCTCCAATGCATTATCTTAGAATATCTCCGGGGAGAGTGGAGCGTCGCGACGCGTCGCCGCAATGCAAAACCGCGAAGGCACGCCTAATTAGATGGCTCAGCGAAATGCTTTGTTGCGAGCTGCGTGAAATCGATTTAATTCGGTAAGCATGAGTTATGCGATGCTTTCTATTGTAGCCGAGAATCCGACTTTCCACGGCGGCGGCGGCGCCGCGGCGCTAATTAATGCATCGGTTTCGCATTTTGCACCGATCGGTTAATTACGATTCGGAATTATCCAGAGTCGTTGACGCGACCCGATTAACGCGCGGATGAAAATGGCAACAGCGCCGGCGCTGCGGTCGCGCGAGAATCGAGCAGAAATTTTGAAAAAAAAAAAGAAAAAAAGGCGACATTGCACCTAATACTTGTGCTCTGCGGTCGCGCGAGAATCGAGCAGAAATTTTGAAAAAAAAAAAGGCGACATTGCACCTAATACTTGTGGTCTCTTCCACCAGGTACTCGGGAAGTAAAGGTGGCACAAGGAGCCAAAGGGTTACGGAGGCTCAAGAATGGCATCAGGAGTTCTCTACACCTTGCAGCTACTATCCCACGGGAGTGAAAAGGGCCAATGCTCGCGCGAAGGGAGTTCAGGGCGTGGGAGAGCGTCGGCGTCGGGTCCGCGGAGCGTCGGCTCGCCGGCAGCTGGTGCAGCCCTTTCGGCTGAGCGATCAAGTTTGCCAGGCCCTGCCCGCCAAGGAAGAGGAAGTCGAGGAAGATGGGAAGAGGAAGCAGTGGAGGCTGATGGATAAGAGGAAGAGGATTTTTTTTTATTACTTTGGCAACACCGTGTAGAGACGTACGAATTGCTTCATGTGTGCGTGAGGTCTCTGCCGTTTAGTTATATAGGTTAGGTTAGGTAGGTAGGTAGGTAGGTAGGTAGGTAGGTATAGGTTATGGATACAGGGACAGGTACGGCTGGGTAGCTGTGGTTCTGTATAGCGTGGGAAGGTCTGGCAGCTGAAGATCAAAAAGACGGCTGTTGGTAGAAGCTAGATTTCTGTCGTGGAGCTTTCTTTTTTTTCTTCCTCTTCTTCTTCTCCCTGTTTCATTATGATCTTCTCTCTTTGGATCTTCGTTCCTAAGAAACTCTAAGAATAGCAGGGAGATCTGAAGAAAATCACTGGGAACTGTAACGAGATCGGGGATTCCCCGTGGTCTCGTATCAAGAGACGGTTCGTGGTCTGAGTCAATTTTTTTTTTTTTTTTTTTTTCATCGACCTCAAAATCTTATTTACTCTTATCTTGGATAAGGTGGAGATTTTCTAAGGGAAGGTGGTCGCGAATCCTCTCGAGGACGTTGGTCCATATACGTGGGACAGCGCTTAGACGACATCCTGCCCACCTTGAATGGATTCTCCTTCGAGCGATTGTTCGAGTTCCTGCTCTCGAATACTGGTATTAAAATGCAAGGAACTAGTCCTGCGCGATTACCCTCTGGAATCTATTGTCCTCCTTTACCCATCAGGACGATCCTTGTGTTCCGTTTTGCGGCAGGAAGCTCCTCCCGGTTCTCCCTTGGGCAAAGTAGGCCGGGAGGGAAGACGAAAAAAAAAAGAAAAGGGATAAAAGGGAGGGAGGAACTAGCGAAAAATAAAAGAGATGCTTCCTTCCGTTTTTTCGGATGAAGGTTGCATCTGCTACCAGGGACTTTTCTTTTTCTTTTCTATTATTCTTGTTATTAATAATAATGCCTTGCGGATACTGGGGGCGGGGACGGCTACCTGCTAGTCCTCGAGGATTATTATCCTTGAGGAATCCTCCGTGCGAGTCCACTATTATTTATTCGAATAAAATGTCATTTTGAATATTTTATTTTTTATTATACATTGCGTCTATCTTTTTTTTTTCTTTTTTTTTTTTGAGTAACTAGTCGCTCGTTGCGTACTGGACCGTAATACGTATCCAAGATTAATTTATTAACCGAACATCCTTTTGAAGCCGTTTTTGATATTTTTGAAAAAATGACTGAGGCGTTCCTTGATAGACATGCTACTCGCAGATGATGTATCGTAAGTGGTACTCTGGGGAAGGGCCAGGTCGTTCCAAAAGGATTCCTTGGTTAGCTCATCCTGACTAATCCATTCCATAGTGAAATTTTGAGGTCCGTTTATCATCAGCACCTGGATGGGATCCTTTCGATCCGGTCCAATGTGTTCCCACTTAACTGGCAGCAACTCCGTGGTCTCTGGTGTGGGTTTCCTGGGGACGATATAGGTTCTTAGGGGTGACTGTACCATTTTGATGAAAATTTTTGTAAAATTTTTCAAAATTTACCCGATCGCTAAAAAATTGTACCACAGCTCCGTTATACTCTCGATCATTAAGGTTTCTCCTTGGGACACGTCATTTTCCACTTTTCCAAGGATGTGCGAGAGATTGAACAAGTAGCGTAGATCATCGTAGTGACACACTTTGGCGGAACGCTCCAGGGACGTATCAAAGAGATTGGCAAAGGAGTTGCTTCCCCTGGAAATTTTGCAAAAAAAATTTTTTTTTCCTTATAATACAGCTATCGAGCTTTATCGACCTACCTGTAATTTAATCTGTAGAGATAAATAGTATTGTTAGCACGTTGCAGGTCGATCAAGAGATTAAGAGGATTTTTGTAAAATCTGGTACTTAAAGCCTGAAATATTTTTTAATCTCATAAACACGTAGTTCTTGTACCTTAATAGTTATTCTGGTCCATTGATAAAAACCTTTTCCAATCTCCAAGCAGAATCGCTGCCAATCTCGTGTGAATTAAAATAATAATTTTTTATTGAATCTGTGACATTTTTTTCTGTGTTATTAAGGTGGTAT
This sequence comes from Calameuta pygmaea, assembly GCA_031762395.1. Taxonomy (NCBI): domain Eukaryota; kingdom Metazoa; phylum Arthropoda; class Insecta; order Hymenoptera; family Cephidae; genus Calameuta; species Calameuta pygmaea. The sequence continues at coordinate 132,420 of JASANN010000651.1, read as the reverse complement.
TCGTCGTATGAAAAAATCGCAGGAAATAATGCTCCATGATTGTCGCTCAGTTCTCTAATGAGTGATGACCAGGCTGCAAGAGATAAGTAGGCAAATATTTTGCAATTTTATTTCTTCAATTGACTTAACTTACCAAGAGTGTAAAAAGTGCCTTCGTTAGCCACAGTACCAATTAGCAGTGGCACCCTGGCTTGTTTCCCATTACGAATCGTCTTTTCAGGATGTTCAAGCAGAAAGGCGTCAGGGTGAAAATGCTCAATTACGGCCCTGAGTGGAATATCTGGCAGGTGACTCCTGATCTGTAATCGGTAAGTTAATCAATCGATCGATTAACAGAAATAATCTTGAGCTCACCCTAAGTAAACCGATCGATTTTGCGATCTTGACGGCCTCGGCATTTCTCAGGCAGTCGACCATGCTCCTGTTATCATCAGTGGAACATGATAACGAGTCAGCAAGGAGCTTGGCCTTATTTAGGGCCTCGCCAGGATAATGGATGCTCCTTGGATCCAGGGCCGTGCCACTTTGGGCAATAACTCCAAAAATCAATTCTGAAAGATTTTTTAAAGATTCAGTGATACGTATTTTTTTTTTATTATATTTCTTATCAGCAAGAATTTTTTTACGTTTAGTCATAGGCGATAAGGAATGAAGATGAGCACTAATTGCTCCTGTATCCTGGCCTGCCAGGCTGATCCTGTCAGGATCACCTCCGAAGGACGATATATGCTCCTTGACCCATTTAATGGCAGCTGCTTGATCCTTCAAGCCGTTGTTTCCTGGCACGACCTCGTCCTCGGTGCTGAGGAATCCTGAAAAAGGATTCTTTTCAGATGGAAAGGACGATTTTTGCGAAAATTATTTACCAAACCAGCCGAGTCTGTAATTCATTGTCACGAGGATCAGGTCCTTTCTCATTAATCGTCCTGGTGGAAAGTCAGCCATGGTACCGCTCCATCTCAGCCAGGATCCGCCGTGGATCCAAATCATAACAGGATAAGGATAACTGTCATCTTCATGTGGAAGCTGAAATTTCCATACAAAAATATACGATCACGTTTAATCTCCAAAATTTCGAATCCTTTAATTGATTAAGAATCTAATTACCTTAGGCACGTATATATTCAAATAAAGACAATCTTCGGAACCAAGGACTGACCCATTTCCAAAAAGGTCATTTGCCTGAATGCATTTCGGCGAATCTGCCGTAGCATTAAATATACCGGTCCAGGGTTCGGGTGCTGTGGGAGGCTGCGAATGATAAGCATAAAAAAAAATAAAAAAAACTGCTACAAAAAAAAGTCTAAAAAAAATCAAAAAATAAAAAAAGGTCCTTAACACTTCCTGGATGAAACTTACAGCGAATCTGAGACTCTCGAGTGGCGGCTTCGCGTAGGGAATCCCCAGGAAGCCAGTGAAGTTTCTCCCGTTCTCCGCTCTAAGGACGACACCTAGAATTTCGCCCAGTGCCGTACTAACAATAGTATGGGCCCCCACGATCCTTCCCCACAGAAGAAACCCACAGAGTACAAAAAATCTTATCTTCATTCTCAGACAAAACTTAAACCCTCCAGCACTGAAAATCCTTGAAAAAATTTTCAAATAAAATTAAACACCCCGCACTCTTTTCCACACAGTAGCAAGAACAGCCGGGGCACCGATCCTCGCAACGGCCAGTGCAAAACTCCGGCAAACAAATGAACTGGCTAATTTGCAGTAACGACTCGATGACGTGGATCGGATCGAGCCTGAAAGTAAACGGTACAAATGGCGCAGTTCAGAACCAATAACAGTTCATCGTAATACACAGAAATAGATCGATAGACTCCCATAACTCCATTAGACGTAGATAAGGAATCTACGAATTTCAAACAGCCACTGTTACGTCTGACGTATCTAGTAGCAACGCGGAGCAAAACCTGAGGCAATTATTCCTTCTAGAATTTTCAAATACGAAAACCGCACTTGATTCGCGAACAAACTGACAGATGAAAAAATACAAAGTTTCCAGTGGATCCTCCTATGTGGACTAAGCCAGCACGTGTCTCGTCCTAGGGATTTTGCATCTTTGCAAAATACTCGTGAACCAACTACGTAATTAAGCTAGCACGTAATTGCCAAAAAGTTTCACCGTCACGCTCCGTTAAATCCATCAGCCAATCAAGTGCGCCATTATTAATGACAATCAGTGATAGCGAATCTGAATATCTTTCTAGAAAAACAAAAAAAATTGATCGACTAGAATATCTACCGTTTTAACGTCGATAGAAAAATCCACGTGATACACTAAACCGTAACTAACTGACAGACATTAAATAACTTCTCGTTAGTCGAGTTAGCACTGACGCACTTTAGTCGGGTCAATGAATAGTGAATACCTACAGTTACGTATTTCCTTAGCTATAGATAGCCCGTTGTTGTCAGATACTTTCTCAGGATTAGCATAAAACTCGTATCTACAGTCTCTGCTTATTGTGACAAAACGTTATAGCCTAGACTAGGAATTATCCTGAACGTAGTATACAGAGGCAGTATGGATGATAAAGGCTGGAATTAATTATATCACAAGTACAATGGGCCAATATACAGCATGTAAATTTGATATGTGGACTGGTAAAATAATTATGAGATTTATTAATATAATACGCAGCGGTAACTCCTCTCGTTGATAATAATAAATGTTTCTTTAATCTTATTATGCGCGAAGCAAAGCGTGAGAACGGACCGTATGGGACCTCAGTAAATGGGGAAGCTAGACGGAAGTGGCCCGAGCAGGGAGGCTGCAACCACCTTGGCTTCCGGAGGTGCATCTCAACCACCTTGTTTCTTCTCCTCCTTCTAATTCTCTGTCCCTCTTTCGTTTCTTCCTTCTCTCTCATAGCCCCCCCCCCCTGCCTCCCTCCCCCGAGGCTAAGGAACACGTGTTGCTGGCGTTTCGCAGGGACGCAGCCTCCGAAAATAAAGGAGGTCCCGTTTCCTTCTTTCGTTCTTTGAGCTTCTTCATCATTTCCTTTTATCTCTCTCTCTCTCTGTCTTTCTTTCTTCCTTTTCTTGCTCACTCGCACCTACACTAGTTTTATCCAACTATAACCCTACGAGCCCATCGCAGGACCTATCATTTAATTCCTTTCTTGTTTACTTCCTTCCTCTCTTTATTCCTGAGCACATTTTCGTAGCGGGCAGCGAAGGAAGGAGGCCGCAGGAGCAGCTGCCTCGTCGTCGTCCATCCTCGCGGCAAACGAGAGAAAACGAAGTTGGGCCAGTGGGAGATGATCGGGGGGGCCTTATCGTGCGAACGAAATGAGTGTCGGTAGACAGCCTTGAGAATGTGGCGACACCTGCATCCCGGACGGCCCCGAGACTATTCCAGGATCATCGTCCAAGTCCTTGTGCGTGTAGGCATCTACGTATGTGTTTAATAAAGCTGTGTGACAATTATAGCGATACTTTTGTTTTTTTTTCAAACGGATAATATGATCCACAGAAAGCTGGATAAATTCTGAGACTCCTTGTGCGTTCGGCCAGAGTCGTTTTACGAAGGCGCCAGGTCGATCGGCTATGTCGACGCCGTCTCGTGACGACCCAGGCTGGAGATTGGATTGTCCTGTGTGAGCGGCGGACGGTGGACACTGCTGGTTTGTGCGCTTTTACCATAACAATACGGGGGTTCGTCATAGCCGCGGCATTGTTCAGGGTTTCCCACACGTTGCGAGAGTCCACAGCACCGCGGACGTGAGGCGAATCCATCGCGACAATGGGAACAGAGCCTAAACCAAGGGAACGCGCGGACTAACCAGACGACGAAGCGAGGAACGCGACTTGCACAAAGAGCATCTCCGTCGGAGTCCACGTAGACGGGAGGAGAAATAAAAAAGAAGGGGGGACACAATGGGAAGACTAGAAGCCAAGGGAGACGGTGAATATTAAAAGTTTCCTAAATAATGGAAAAAGTCGAGGAATTTTACTGTCTTTAACCTGTAGCCGCTACGTGATCATAGGCCTTGCCGAGAACCATTTTTCGACTCGTGTCATTTTAAAGAAGCCGTTTACTGTAGGTATGTCGTGACGTGCGTGTTCGGTTTACAAAAATTTAAGACCGGAATGAAGTGCAGGAGTTTTGAGGAAAGTGGGGGGGGAAAAAAAAAAAAGACCAGTGGAGAATGGGTAGAAAATTTTTTAGGCGTGTTCGGTAAGATCGTTTGGCTAAATGGAAACTGGCGGATAGGTGTAACCATCGGAGTGTATCTTTTTGAGTTTTTTTTTTTTCAAAATAATAATTTCTCTCTTGTGCACGATAGTCGTTGGAAACGTGAAGAAGGATCGAAGACGGTGTCAGAGTAAAGGGGCTTAACGAGATTGTACCTTTTTAGAGGGTTGCGGCGGGCCTGATAGGACGGGCCCTCCTGCGCCTCCTACCGGTTCCCGTAAGGCCCGAAAATCGTTCTACGACGTGAAACCTATTAATTTCCAATGATTTTCGGTGAGGCCGGCTGTGCCAGCTTAAGAAAAATCCTCTGAAGTCAAGCTGCCCGTCTTCCTTCAGGAGTTTCTCACCCTCTTCAGCTTTACCGTCCAGTCTTCGTCCCCTCTTCTAATACGGCTAAGCTCTATTGGACGAGAGTTAACACTAGGTAGGGCAGACTCTGGGCTGGATACTTTCAGACTGGACTGGATAGCTCTGTACTTCCTAATGCTGCCTACTATCGATACTCGTCAGCTTATGATTTTTTGTCGAAAAAAAAAAAATTGAAAACTCAAGGAACAGATGTCAGATTTCTCGTTTACCGACTGCCTTGGCAGTAGGGTAATCTGACAAGTATGAAAATAGGTAGACACTGCTAGAGGTAAAAGGGGTCCGCGTGAATTCAAAGGGAGTTTTTGTTATTGGGTCTGATATTGGGCCAGTGGGATGTCAATGGAGACGTGTATCTACTATATGGGGTAGATCCAACGTCCTCTTGATAGATCCATCAAGTCGATGATTAAAGATATTTTAGGTAGTCGTCAAAGGGGGTTCAGGGCAGTTCAAGTGCGAGGTATATAAGGCCCAAAGTAGATCAGAGACAGGAGGCTGCGCAGTTACACGAAATCTGCCGTGTAGATGAAAAAGGGAGGAAATAAAGGAAACTAAGAAAAAGATGAGTGAAAAAAAATGGAGAATAAAAGAAGGAGAAAAGAAAAGAGCGTTCGGTTCGACAGAAATAGCAGCTGCAACACCCGATACGTATCGTCGGGTGTATGAGGCCCCGGCGGGCCCGGTCACGAGAGATTATTATCATTATATCGGGCCCTCGGTTGGGTTCGGCAAAGTTCGTAAGAGTTCGGACGCGTGGCAAGCGTGCTCATCCCCACCAGATGCCAGTGGGGCCTCATGGGCCTCGATACGTAGCTCTTCTGGACCCGACACAACCACTCCGAGCCGTAAGGCCCCATTTCGAATGGTTATAAGAAGGACTCAGTCCACGCTCATCCAATCATCCACCGATAAGATGCGACTGATCGCTCCAGGCAATCCGGCGCTAACGACCTTAACCATTACTTGGGGGCCCATGGAATCCCCATAGGACCCCCCTTTCTCGACACTTACGTGAATCACCCTGAAACTGTACCCCCCCCCCACCCCCACCCCCCACGGGCTCAAGCCGATTATATCGTTTAAACGCGTTAAACTCGGATTTATATTCCGCGGCACGATCGGCCAATCCCGGTCAATTTATAACGGCCGGTAAGTCATGGGGCGGATTATGGGGGCACGTGCTTCGTGCGAGTAACCCCCTACGTCGCCCCGTGTCCTCTCCCCCCCCCCCCCATAAATTCCCTCCTTCCTTTTCCTCCTTTACGCCAAGAGGGCAGATTTTATCATCAGTCACGTTCGTAACGTTTATTTTTTCCGGCGACTCCAGTTAATTCGATCGCAACCCCAACTTTTCTCCCGAAACTTTCTATATAAATTAATGAAATCTCATCGAACGTCCCTTTTCTTCCACCCCCCCCCCCCCTTGTTTACGCAGTTGCTCGAAATTCCCAAAACCAAGACGTGGTTGGTTCCTCGCGGCGAATTGGAAGAAAAATAAAAAAAATCACGATACACACGGTACACCCGGTAGACACGGTAGACGCAGCATCTACAGTATAGCCAGCAGAAAGGCTCCCAAGCAAACCCACTGTTTACTTTCCCAGCTTTGGCTTCCCGTTTGGCTCCAGGTTATATCTTTATTAATACCTACACACCACCCTGGAAACGCCATAGCCGCCCCATCGCGACTGCGACTGCTACCACCAGGCCTCGCACACCGGCAGCACCACTCAGGTATGGGACCCTCTCATATAATTGGGGGAATCCCAGTTGTTTCTCCAGGAACTCTTGTGAACGGTAAACACTATTCGCTGACTACAAGAAACCCAGGAAAGTCCTCGTAGCAAGTTCATATCACCACCCTACACCTATATACGTATAAACCACCGATGAAAAATCCAATTTATTCCCCAGCCTCTGGAAAATCTTATAAAACACCATTAATAAATAAAGCCCCATAAAGCTCTGAAATTAAAGCTCTCTCCCACCAACAACCCTATACCTAATAACTTTCAGAAGACACGTACGTCCCACGTACAGTGGCTACGCCAGTCCGTCTCACGCACCTAGTCCGATCCTTGTCGGACCCTGCGCAAACCGCCTATCAAGAGGAAGCGAGCAAGAGAAAGAAAGAGGAAGGTGCAAGCGAGGATAAGTAAGAGACGGTAGGTGCGTCGAGGGTCCTACGTATGAATGAGCCAAGTTCGTAGCGAGTCGCGTGACGGATTCACGTGTCGAGCAACCTCATAAAGTAGGCGTACCTACGCAGTGGAGAAATGCGTCCATAGGCCTGGGTCATGCGGAGACAGAGAGACTGGTACGACTACTGGGATAAGTTTCCAATGTCTGATGAAGCCAAAGGCCAGGTTAGCTAGCTCAAGAAGAGCTAGCTCCAAGTCCAAATCGATGCTGGTACCGGTGATGGGTGCGCAGGGGCAGGGTCGATCGAATAGATGGGTATGCGTAGGAATGTGCATTGAGGTAGCGAGAGCAGGTACATTCCTTTAATTGGATATAATGCGGAGCAGCATACGCGTACAGGGAGGCAATGTTGTTGCGCGGAGCGCTGACGCGATGGTAGAAGGGAAGTAAATACGTAACAGCAAGCCATAAGGGGGGGGGGGGGGCGATGAGGGGCCAAGAGGGGTGTTGAGGGAAGCGATGGGCTCCGAGGGCCGGAAGTGGTTCCATCTGGCTCCCCCGTCGGTCTGACCTGTTGAACCACCTCGTGACCGGAAGTGTACCATACACCTATGGGCCCTATCCTATATACTGGTACACCCTCTTAAAACTTCACGCTCATGGGACTCTCGGTGTTTTATACGGCGAAAATAACAATGGCTTCCTTTTGCCTCTTGGAGGTCTTATCGGCTAGGGCACTTTGCTACGTGTGTGTACATAGGCGGGGGGGGGGGGGGAGGGGTACGTGTCTTCTAAATGCCGTCAGACTAGGCGAGCACTGATTCCTCTAGATCGACGTGGCCTATACCTGTCTATAATTTTTGGAGGTATTTTTAAAACTTTTTTTTTATTTCATTTTTAGGCATTTAATAACTGAGGTTGCACTGCGAGTGTTTAACGATAGCGCCGTCGTTATAGCGATTTATAGCGTCTGTCGGTGAAATGCACAGAGGGTTGAAATCGCACAATGGGATTCTCTTGGTGAAGCTACCCAGCGTATATCACACATATGTATATATAGTTATATGTGATATAATATAGTATATAGGGTGAAGGTAGGTAGACAAGGGATCTAGGAGTGTACGAAACAGGTCCGCTGCATTATGCGAGTACAATGGCGGGCGCCGTGTGTGCACCGTATTAATCTGTCACCCGGTGTGTGCGTCGTCCATGGGGTTACGGTGTTGCAGGGGGTGCACTTCGGGTGCAGGGGTCAGGCCGGTCTGGCATTTTCGATGATTCTAAATGCAGCGAAGCGTAACAGGCCCATGGTGCGTGGGTCCCACCCACTGACCTTGCGACCGGCACCTACAGCAATGCAGTCCAACGGGGACCGATCGATGCCACTGCGTGCGGAAGATGAAAAAGGAAAATATGGAAAAGAGTTACGGTGAAGGTGGTAGCGATAAATATGTTTCGGATGTGGCGCGCTCTTCCCGATTAACTGACGCGCATGCGCGTATGTCGCAAACAGGTTCCGGCGTCTCTTTGAGACGTCGGCTCCCAATCTGCACGCCGACGTCATCCTTGATACACATAACTGTTAAGTGAAAGACAGCGATGCCCATTGGCAACCTGCATCGGATTGACTCTTTCGTGTCGCCGGAAGTCGTCAGTGCGCATGCGCCTCTGCAAAGCGGGCAGGAAGTGTTAATTTCTTTACGTCAGCTTACAACACCGACTAAATCTACATAAGATGAGTTATCCAGTTGGAATACGAAGACTCCCGGTGAGTAATAATCGAGTAAGGTTAAAAGGGGTTTTGAAAGTCTATTAGAGGGACACCGAAGTGATGGGTACAGGAGGGCGGAGGGGAGGGGGGGGGGGACGAACGAGAAGAAAACATGAAAAAAAGAAAAATAAAAGGAGAAAAGACAATTAGGAGGGTCTGCGCCGGGAAGGTAAAGAAGTGTACGAGTAAATAAGAGAGGAGGACCGTATGACGTCACAAGGAAGCACGCGGCGCGTGCCATGGTGTGCCGTGGGGTGGGGGATCGCGAGGAGGGGCAGGGGCCACGAGGGGTGAGGTGCGTGTAGGGGTAATGGGGGGGTGAATAGGGTGAGCTTGTCTAGTGGTGGGGGTGGGCGCGTGCAGCCGGCCTGCAGCTGCCCCACGTCTCCCTGGCTGGCTGACTGGTTCACTCTTATGCGCCGCCATAGCCGGGGGACCCACTATTATAAGTAGGGGTGCTGCCGGCTGCAACCTCCAGTCGAGGGTTGCACTCCGAAGCGTACGGGACAGACCGCACGCCAAGTTACGTATCGAAGCGCGTGCACGCTACTGTTGGCGCTCTCTCTCTTTTTTTTTAATCAGAGTAGCACACCGGTCACGCTTTTTTAGTCGATCAAAAATACGGAGTGCGTCTAACCCACGTTATCGATAACTTGAAAACTTTATCGGTCATCGAGTGTTTTTCATATATATATATATATATATATATATAGGAGAATCTGGATTTTTTTCGTGGAAGATAAGTACGACGAAAAAATTGGTGTCTTCCTTTAAGATATATATATATATATATAATTGGTGAAAACTCGCGGAACGCCACCGGCATCTATCGGTTCGTGTTTATCCCTCAGGGAGTGAAAGTGCGAAAATCGGCCGCAGTGTGGCGCCAGTGTACCACGCGAGAGAAGTTCTCGCCGGATCGCGCTCCTGTTGGCGGTGGGATATACTAGGCGCAGTGACTGGCCAAGAGAGAAAATAAGAATAAAGAGAAGGAGGGATACGACGGTGGAGTCGTAAAGAGAGCGTCATATCGACGTGAGCCTCGGTAGAGTAAGAAGAGACGAGCGCAGTACCTGCCCGAGGGAAAAGGAGAGAACGAAGAGCACAGCCAGAGGGACCTCTCGTTGTACCAGTAGGAAGGAACTCTGGCGGAGTAGCGCCTATACAGCAGCCAGAGATCCAGAGTGCGCGTGAGAAGGAGGGAGAGAGAGAGAGAGAGAGAGAGAGAGAGGAAGCAAGAGGAGCGCATAGAGCGTATATACAGTCGAAGGAGGAAATAGAGGGATTCCGAGGCGCAAGGCAAAGAGGGCGACTCTAGCCGGTGATCCAGCGCCAGTAGTATCTCGGCTACGGAGTAGTGACTGTCGTGCTTACCGTAATCTCCTCTTCCTTGACTGAACTCCCGGGTGCTACTACCCGGGTGCCGTCATCCCTACCTAGTCGGCTGTGGAGGAGAGCCACATAACCTAACCTGACTACAATATAATCGGTGCCACAGTAGTGAGTCCCCCTCCGCCGAGCAGGAACCACACGGCGCGGAGCACCTACGAGGAAGCTCCACCAGGTTCCCGTGGACTCTCTACGACTGTCAAAAGTCGAGACTCTCGCCTAGCTCTCCAATCAGTTGTGTCTAACAATTGGATTTTGATAATACTCGACTATTGAACGAGTTTTTCTCGACACGTCGTCGTCGTCGTCGTCGTCGTCGTCGTCGGTACTCCTGGCACCGCTTCCTCCTGCTGCGACAGAATACTCTCTCGCTAGACTCTCGACGTCTGGGAGTCTTTCGCGAGGAAGGTTTATATCGGTGCTTCGTAGAATGCCTGCGACGCGTCCGCCGGCGCCTAACGGACTCGCAAGAAGACGACGTGCTACCAAGGTGATATTATTGTAATACGGTGTACATATCCTGGCGTCGCGACGACCCCTCTCATCACTGTGCGATCAAAGAATCCCACCCGGCTTAATTAAAGCTACGTTCATTCAACTGTTTCGATACACGCGTCCAGTTCTGATACACAACGTCGTCCGCACACAACATCCGTCTAATGTTTACTGTGTAACCTGGTCTATTTAATAAATATATATATATATACATATATATATATATACACTGACACACACACGTGTATATATTTATCTCTCCGTCCAGACGTCCGTCCGCTCATCGTCCAATTTTCTTTGAAAGCAACGGACCGACAGGATCTGCCAAAAATTCAAACGACCCCTCCTGCGGCTTATTCCTCAAGGCTCGCTTCCATTGCTCCATTGTTGTTCTTAACGGTGATACAGTGTGTATACATAATACTGTGTTTATTAATCGTACTACCTTCGAAAGAGCTACTTTTTCTCTCTCGACCAAAGGACGTCGACCGCACCGTTCAGCTCAGCGCATCTCACCCTGGAAATCTTGGATTAAAGTGTTTCTAGATTGTATCGTCAAAGTGTGCAGTGTGACTACCGTCTGTTAACGCGAAATTCTCAAATTTTATATTTATCAATCGAATTTCCCGCGTCGGCTTTGTTGTTTTTTTCACGACGCCCCGTGCTCTAGAAGTTCACGATACGTCTCCATACTATGTCCGCACGTGAGACGTGTCCATCGGTATAATCCAGATGATAAGAGTGTCAAAGTCAAAGTAGTGCGTAAACGAAAGAAAGGAAGGAAGGAAGAAAGAAAGAAGCCAAGAGAAAACAAAAGCAAACAGCCCAAGAGCAACTGAAAAGATAACAAGGAGAAAAATCAAAATTGGATGAAAACGACGTGAAGTGTCAACGATAATCTTCGAGGGGTTATTAAAGTCATCCTTTGACAAATCCCCCGTGACAGTTGACCTTATGGCTAGTATGCCGCCGCGTAACATTACTCTTAGGAGGTAACGTCATCCGGATCAGGCATAACCTCCGACCTGAGATAACCGAGACACGAGAGTGCAGCAGGCGTTTTGATAAACGCCAACCCCCCGCCCCCCGTCTTCAATCCTTTGCCAATATTCAACTGGCAACAACTGTCGCGAGATGTGGACTGCAATGCTCGTCTTCTCCGTGGCCGTCGTCCTCTCGCCATCGCGCGAGGTAAGTTTATTACGTTTATTCATATAGAAACACAATAGTTTACCATCTGGGTCGATTCGTTAAAAAAAAATAGATATTGCAATTTCAAATTTCCCGCCTTATTCTCAGTACACTTAACGCATACGTGGGTACCGACTCCAACTGCAGTTGGTCGCCAATGAAATGTTATTCCCTGTACGGAACGTGGCGCGGAGTAAATAACTGGCGGCTCTCAAAACTTAACTCACTGTCAACTGACAGCCCCGAGTGTTGTTGGTTAGCAACGAGGCGCGAGACTCTGTTTCCGATGAATAACACGAACGTTTGGTCCGGAATCAAAGTCAGTCAGTCTGTTAGTGAGTCAGTGAGTCGTCGTCGTCGTAGTCGTAGTCGTAGGGTAGGTTTGCCGAAGAGAAGGATACAAGGCAGACACTATATATTTACTGTATTCTATACAGTGTGTATATGATGAACTGACTTGAAGTTGCTTCCACTAGTCTGTACTACTGTTTCCTCCACTTCTTTTCTCTGGTACTTTTTTTTTTTTTTTTTTTCTTGGGCTCTACTGGATTCTCCCTGGGAGAGGATACGAGTCTTCTCTTTTTGTCTCTGCGCATTTGAACATTGTGCCATGCTGAGATTCTAGCGGTGCACCGACTCTCTCTCTCTCTCTCTCTCTTTCTCTCTCTCCCGTAGATTTCTTTTCTCTGTCGCGCGCGCATCTCCCGCGGAAGAAAGTGAACTAACGGCGGATTCACTAAAAATCCTGGCTAAATCCGGCGCGTGAACTCTTTTTAGAATTGTCTGCCGCGTACACGGAGACGCCCTTTTCTCCTTTAGAGAACCCTTTAACGTCGCGACGCCTCGTTCACTTCCTACAGTCGGACTCAATAAACGGCAGTCACAGGAGCAGCCTTTGGGAACGTTCGCTAGGTTTCCTTTAAATATTTCATTTTGACTCGTCCCTGGGCTTGGACTTTTTTTCTCGATGGGCCAAGCCCGCGTCGTCCACGCTTCCTCCGGTTCCGCGTGCATCCCGGCGGACCCTTTATGACGAAATAACGTCGTATCCATAAATAAGCGTGAGCCATTCGATGCCCGGAATAGAGTCCCGCCAAGTAAAAGTCAATCGGGACGCCTTTTATCCGTGGTGCTAGCGTTTATGTGCGAGTTACCAGCTATAGGTATACTCGGCACTCTATGGCTTACGGGGCATCGTCGCTGAGGTAAACACGAGGATCGCACACGCGCGCCGCCATGAAGGTCTGGCATGCGGATATATAGGTTAGCTCGATGCTGATATATCTTGTCCATTCGTAAAAAGTATATAGAGCGGCGGATCAACCCGAAAAGTCATCGGGATTCGCTCCTTGGACTCTGCTCGCGCTTCGGGGACTCCTGAACTAGCAGGCGCCGCCCGTTCTGCCGACCGCAGCGCCTCCCTTCGCTCTAGTGGCGAAATAGCGACCCGTTTGTTTATTCCGTGCGCGAAACCATCATTGACAGCGGGTGGGAACGGGTGACGAGACCAACTTCTTTTCGCATGGGACGCATGTGCGCGATACAACACCACTGCCCCCCCCCCCCCATCCATATTTATATACCTACATTCGCGGATACGAGGTGTTTGTTCCCTGGTGCACGCGTGTGTCAAAACGTGATCGCGCATATTCAGTGTCATCCGCTTCGCGATATATGTGTACGTTCCTACGTCACATCTGTGCAGCCAGGCGTCTACGCTGCTTATAACGTAACACGTCGGACATTCGTGTAATCGTAAATCGTGAAATTTTATATCACCCGCCCCCCCCCCTCTTCCCTCCCCTCGATCGTTTATTATCTCTTGCTTCTACCCAAGTCGGCCTTCGGGATGATTTTTTTCGACTGCGTAAATTCGGCCTCTTAAGAGGATTTCTTTGACGCTGGGAAGGATCGTGCCCCCTTTTTTTTTCTCTCTGCTGTCTTTTCTTTTTCTTTCTTGTCTCCCTTAAAGAGACAGAGTTATACGTATGTATATGGTTACACACGCTAAACGGACCCCACGCAATGTCTCGCAGTGTGGTCCCCGGTTGTGCGGTTGCTCGGTGCATGTTCTATTTTGCAGGAGTGGCCACATTGAGCAGTGTGGGTTGTCGGCTCCTCTAGGGACATCGGGAAGGCGTCAGTGCGCGATTGGTATGCGCAATGAGTTTACCTCATACGCGTATTATTAATATTTATCGAAATTCTTTCGACCTCCCGACTTCTCTCGTTTCTGTTTCTAAGTGTCCGTTTGACCTTGTAATTTTCCAGGTCGACGCCTCGGGTGTCTTCGAACTGAGGTTAAAATCCTTCGTGAACGAGTACGGCAAGGACAGCCTGGGCAAATGCTGCTCGGGCACCACCTCCAGGACGGGCGACTGTTCCGGCGCTTGTAAAACGCGCTTCCGGGTTTGCCTGAAGCAGTACCAGGTCAAGATCGACACGACGTCGCCGTGCACCTACGGGGACGTCCTGACGCCTGTGCTGGGGGAGAACGTCGTCAATTTCAGCCCCACCGCGGCTCTGCCGAGCTTCACCAATCCCATCAGGTTCCCCTTTGACTTCACCTGGCCGGTAAGTAACACACACGCACGTATGTCTATATCTATTAAATATCAAGGTCACAGCCGTAACGCGTATAGACACGCAAAGCAGCGCCCATCCGCAGATAGAAGTTTCTCGATTCTCAGTAAAAGCTAGGCGAAATTGGCAACAAAAAAAAGAGATGAAGGACCAAACGAGAGAGGAGGCGAAGAAGGGAACAAAAAGGAGGAAAAGAGAACGAAGCGAGTGAGCAATAGTCAAGGGACAAAGAGGGCTGAATGGCAGATGGCGCAAAGAGCAGGCAAAGCACTTGTCTTCTCTCCCTCCTGCCGTTACTCGTTCTCCGTTGCCGTTGCCGCTGCTACCACGGCACCACCATCATCCCAGTACGTCGGTCCGTGTCTATGCGAGACTCTGCAGGGCCACTGGCAGATGGCTAGGCCTTTTGTGCCAGAGGCCTCTCCTCTCTCTCCCTTTTCATCCTCTTTAGTTCTACGTGCCGCGATCCTACTTTGTGCTCTCTCTCTCTCTCTCTCTCTCTCTCTCTCTCTCTCTCTCTCTCTCTCTCTCTCTCTCTCTCTCTCTCTCTCT
>JASANN010000651.1:80299-117621 GCA_031762395.1 Calameuta pygmaea | reverse complement strand
TCTCTCTCTCTCTCTCTCTCTCTCTCTCTCTCTCTCTCTCTCTCTCTCTCTCTCTCTCTCTCTCTCTCTTTCCCTTCCCCTCGCACTACTTTCTCCTTCTCTCATCGACTCTCTCGCCGAGTTAAATTTACAAACCCATATGGCGCCCCTTGCGCACTGTCGTGTGCCTGGCCTGGCCTGACTTGAGCGACTGGCTGACTCGCATATTGGCCAATATTACACAGAGACACCCAAGACCCTCTATATTTGGGTTATACGTCAAAGATGGTATTTCTAAAGAAATTAAATGTCACAGTCTAATTTTTAATGATTCAACTTGTTTTTTTTTGTTTTTTTTTTGCTTCTCTCCTTCCTTTTTCTCTCTCTCTCTCTCTGCTCGTCTCGTTACGCCAAGCACGCTGGATATTCCGGACTGGATAATTAGTTTACATTGGCAACGCAAACCCCATGCTCACTGACAGTACAGTCATTGTCCAGGAGTCATCGCGACGTGTACAGTCGCGCCTCTTCTCACGGTTATGCCATTTACCCCCCCCCCCCTCTCCCTCTCTCTCAACTATACAGTTCCCGTCCACGAATCGCTCAGCATAAATTACACTCGGAAGGACAAGACGTCCTGCTCGAAATCTCAAAATTCTCCACTGCGTTTCCTCTCTTGCTCGTCTCGTGCTCCGCGCTCCTATATACAAAGATCTTCGGCGGCTTCTCTCTTCGTCGTTCGACTCCCTGTTGGCAACATGCCGCATATTTTTAGTTTTAGACTCGCGCGAGATGCGAAAACTCACGCGATCGAACTCTGCCTACTCGTTTCACTTGATCGTCGGCCTAGACCCGTTGTCTGCCTCAGACACACACATATATATATATGTATGTATACACAGAAACGCGTATGGGGACTGATGAGTATCAATAAAAAAAATTCCTCGATCACGTGTCTAACGTAAAACGTGCACTTGGGATTTCTAAGCTTGTCGTTACGTCTCAATCCTGACCGAGATCAGCCGGTTTCCCAGGAGCGACCTAATAATGCAAAGCAGGCTGGGATCCTCCGGCTACAGGAATACCACTAGGTCCCCATCATCGTGGTTCCTTTTTTTCACGTAGCTCGTATATATATATATATATATCTGTACTCGTTACCAGTCAGTCTGGTGGGCGCGACACGTGGTCATCCGGCAGGTACATCAGCTGATAGCCAAGCTACATTTACGTATTAGCATAGGCGCCCTGGACTCATTTACTGCCCCAGTCTATATATCTATATATCCATATACAACATCATATATCGAACGCTCGAGGTCTCTTGTTCACCACGTGGTTTCCACCCTGGATACCATCTTCCTATTGACCCCTCGAAGCTACCCCTAACCTCACTCTATCGATCGGCATAGGCATTTTCGGCAGAATCATCCAGAACCCAATTCGCTAAACCTCGACGGACATCGCGTGTTCCTCTTGACAGCCAGATTGACACTTACGCAAGGCCCAATCGGGGTCGATAAGTTTCGCTGGGCTCAGGGCAGATTGAGGCCCCTGGGCTGAGCCTGCTCTGTTAGGGGTAAGAGACTCAACGGGCCTAGCCACTGCTGCAAGACCCAACCTGGGTCTCCTCGGTAGGCGCACAGGCTTCGATGCAGTTGACGGCTATTTGTTATCGGTTTTTTTTTAAAAATGGCGTCCCTCTTATTAATTATTTAACATGGTTCTTTTTTTCGACCCTATCTTCATCACGGACCATCCAGTCTCGTTACGCATTTGTTATTCAGCGCGAAATCGCATTACACGCCAACCCACGTTTTACTGACATTTTTGTTTGTCATAACGCTTGTTCTCTCTCTCTCTCTCTCTCTCTCTCTCTCTCTCTCTCTCTCTCTCTCTCTCTCTCTCTCTCTCTCTCTCTCTCTCTTCATCCCCTCGTGGTAGCCCAGCGTGCACCTCTCTCTCTCTCTCTCTCACCACGTACACTCGATATCCACGACCAAGGACGGATCTTTCTAGATCCGCGAATGCCTACCACGCGTTCTCGAGCTCCACGGGTTAGGCTGTGTGCTTGTACCCTACGTCGGGTTGGGTTAGGTTAGTACCCACGGGCTGTGGGGTACTGTGTTACTTTATCGTTTGTACTCTGATTCCTGTACGATGCACGATAATGTATTACCAAGGTGATACAGTCTATAGGATAGGGTACGAACGTACTGTGTATAGTATGGTCCGAGATGTTATCGAATTTGGTATAGTACGTTATAGGGTCGTTTAAGTAGGTATCGACGTTGCTTTATTTATTTATTTTTTATTTTATTTCTTTTTTTCCATTACCTCAATGAATACTCGGGCGTGTATATACACACGCGTACGTATGTGTATATGAATACGGTATTGCACGTGTGTGCACTCGGTGGATATATTGTGCAGTCTTGAATGGACAAGTAGATCGGTGGGCCCGATGGGGACTCGTGTCCAGACGCTATATACATACATACTTATTCACGTGTAGACGGCTATTCTCGGACTCGTAAGGCCCCTCGGGCAATCTGGGACTTACTACAGCCACAATACGCGGACACGGCTACGTTCACTCCGCTAGTCTGGTTGACTTCTTTCTTTCGGCGTAGTACGAGCCACACACGTCGAATACGCATGATCGCGGCTGGGACCACTTTTGGGTCCGGTGCTCGGAGTCTTCTAATCTATGGGCCTGTTATTTCGATCCTAAGTGGCGATATTGACTTCTGGCTTCCGTCCGATCGTGTGTTTTATTTCTGGGCGGCTTCTGTGGTTTTCGACTACTTTTTTTTCTCTCTTTTTTTTACCCTTTTCTTTCTCTTGTCGCGGGACAGTCGATGATGACATTTGGTCGGAGCGGCGGTGAATTTGTCGCTCTTTGTTTGGGACTTATTTTCTTTATTGCTCTCGAAATACGTTTGGTCATTGGAACGAGTCTTTTTTTTTTTAGTTGGTTTTTTTTTTATATTGCCCACAGTGTCGCCAACTTCTGACAGGTGTGCGTTTAGTTAGTGTTTTTGTTTGAACGGGGATTCTACGAAAATTCTTACTGGATACAAGTCGCTCTATTTTAAAACAGTCGTGATTTATCGTTTGCCAAATATTTAGCGGGTTTTCGAAATTCTCAAAATATCACAATTTTAAGAGTGTTTGACCCGGCAACTTGGAAACAGCTGTTGGCCGATTGACGTTTCGACGTTGATTTTGTTTTTTGTTTTTGATAATAAAATAATGACAGTGAGTTGTTCGATTGGCAGAAGCAGAGAACAAATTGAGATTGAAAAGAGAAAATCAATCGTGGATCTTAATTTTCTTTTTTTTTTTTTGGAAATCTCAGGAGCCGCGTGGACACACGCTGCATCGCCTTGATGCTTCAGAACGGCTACATTTAATAGTAACGAACGAAATAGGATAGTCTCTATGCGCGCGCGCCTTAATACCCGAGAGCACTCGTATCGTTAAATTCCCAGCGGCCATAAAATTCTCCCAGCTACGAGAAGCATCCCGTAGGATCTGGAGGGGTTCGCCCCCCTCCCCCCCCCCGCCCTTCGTTCGCCGTGTAAATTGTGGAGTCGCCGGTAAAAGAAGAAAAGAGATAAGAGTGAAAAGAAAGGGAGAAGGAATGGCCGCAGTTGAAAATCGGAAGGACCCAAATGCATCCGAGATGCACCTGAGATGCACCGGGTGGCCATTGGAAACGGATCGTTGCCACTGGCTGTATACACGAAATAAAAGGGTAGAAGGGTGTAAAAGTTAATGAGCGGGTATTTAGACACAGGCGAAGACAGAGAGCAGAGCCTAAAGGTGGCTCCACAATGTTACAAAGAATTTATCCTCCTGGATGTTCAGTGAACCGGCGAACTGCAGTTGCAGTCTGTGGGTATCGTTTGAGATTCGCAAAGGGCCCGTCATCTTTATCTTGGTGGAAAGAGGACGGAGTTAGCACGTAGGTAACATGGAATGAGAGGATACGAGGAAGGTAGAAAGAGAGAGAGAGAGAGAGGGGGGGGGAGGGGGGAGGACTGGATGCACCCGCTACTACCGTGATTGTCGGTTCGGTTAGTCCGGGCTACGTGCACCAGCAGGAGTTAGAAGAGTATCTTGTGCGAGAGAGAGAGAGAGAGAGGTAGAGTGAGTGTGTGTGAGAGAGAGGGAGAAAGAGGGAAAGAAGAATCGGTGAATGGATTGGCAAGAGAGAGAAGCAGGGAACGACTGTACCTACCGACTGGACGATGGTAGTCGGAACGATTCCATTGGTGGGAGTAGAGGAGGTAGCGCACTCTTGCTGCGAGAGCGAGAGAGAGAGGATCAATGAGAATGCAAAGGTTTGTGAGAGATGCAGATAGAGATGGGAAGGTGCACGGCCCGGCGCGGTGGGGAGCTGAATATTCTTGGTCAGGCAGAGAGAAATGGAGGGAGCGAGTGAGTAGGAGAGAGGAAGAGAGAGAATGAGTGAATGAGTAGGAGAGAGAGAGAGAGAGAGAGAGAGAGAGAGTGACTAGCGTTGGAGTGGGACGGAGAGAGGTAAAGAGAAGGCTGGGAAGGTGGAAGTATGCTGCGCGCAGCCGTGGGAACCAACTCCCGAGTATTCTCTCTCTCTCTCTCTCTTCTATATTCATTCTTCTCTTCCCTCTTCATCCTCTATGGAATCCTCTAGTCTCTCTCTCTCTCTCTCTCTCTCTGTCTATCGGTATCTCGGTATCATCTCTCTCTCTCTCCCTCTCTCACTGTCACGGTAACGCGGCTCAGCCGAGATCAATCCAAAAGCTCCATCCCGAAACACACCCTGCATTGTTCTCCCGATGCCGCCGCCGCCGCTTTTTAAGCTTTTTCACCTTTTTGTCGGCTTAATTCGTATCCCTGTTATAAATTAGCGAGCGTCCACGGTGGCATTTGTCTACCGTGCGATTTATCTCCGCGGCGCCCGCTTCGCCGTTCCGCGATGCTCCCTTTCCCAGTCGGCGCGTTCCCCTAACTCCTTCGGCCCGTATCTTTCCACGATGCTGCTCCTCGCTGCTGCCAGCGCAGCGAGCAACAGAGACGGAACGCGGAGGAACGAAGAGAAGCACGCAGGAAGGCCTTGGGCCTCCTTGGGCCTCCTTGGGCCTCCTTGGGCCCGCTTGCTATGCTCGACCTTTACTCCCTCCTCTCATTCTTTTTCCTTTTACTTCCTCCTCTTCTTCTCAGCTTCCTATCGTTCTCTGGATTCCTTGCTTCGGCTCTTCTCAGCATCCCCCCCCCCTCTCTCCTCCCCTAGTCCTAGGCCTCCCTCAATTTCCCTCCTGGCAATTTGCTCACTGGAAATTTGCCCGTTCACAGGGGCGCACGAAGCTGCACGCGGCGGGAGCCACTTGGCAGCGCGTAGCCTGCATGTGGCTCTGTGCGCTGCCCATAGACACCATAGACACCATAGACACCATAGACACCATAGACACCATAGACTCTGCAGAGACCGCAGAGCGTAAAATACAGGAGGCCGGAGAAAGCACGTCGCAGGGTCGGGCGGTCTCGGCGAGAGAACCGCGACGGAAACGGCCTTTATTATTCAACGGGCGTAACGAGGCCGTGTAACGTCGCGGTCTGACGTTAATAATTAAGCGTCCCTACCGCAGAATAGGAAGGGGCCACCTAGACTCCTTCGCAGCTCTATCATCTTCAGGCCTCGTCCTTGCAGGGACGTCTGGACGTCACGACGCCCACGCGCCACCCGTACCCATCGCACGATACGTATCCTCTGTCTCTGGTCCGTCCGTAGGCTTATCGCGGAAGAGCGAGAGAGAAGGAGAAGAAGCCGCAGAATAAGTAGTATCCTGAGAGCGATCTGTCAGGATATCCTTAGCGGAGTATCATTAGCCGTATATACCTATATATTATACAGGGCCGTACGTACCTGACGCAGTTCCCCAGCACCCGCAGTCGTCATTATTCTCAGTCCACGCTGAAACATTCTTCCTCCTCGCTGCTCGCTGATGATAATTGCGCTCATTTTAAATTCTTTTACCATAATTAGTACTGTCGATCTTGATAATTAGTATGAGAATTTCTCTTTTTTTTTCTTTCTTTCTTTCCTCCTCTTACCCTTTTTTCTCCCCATTTCCAGTGTCGCGTGCTACGCGTACTGCGTGCCGGCACACGCACGATTTATATCCGGTGGCACGCCGTTAAAAGTCACCCCTTGGCAATTTCGAAAGGGTTCCACGCACAGGGGTGGCTACTCCGGTCTCCTTCCCTCTCGCTGCATTCCCCTAGATTTTTCATCGGCATCCCCTTCGTACCAGCGTTCAACCCCTTCCGGCAGTACTTTTTAGGGGGGCACACTTGTAAGTCTGCTTTACAGGCACGAGTCCTCTTCCTCCTCCTCCTCTTTCGTCTCCCCCCCCCCCCCCCTCTCTGCTTTTCCACTAAACGCATGCCGGGTGCGCATGCGTGCGCCGGATTATGCCGCAACCCTTAAAAAAATAGAAACAGAAACGCGCCCTAATTTATTAACCAATTGCCAGGTAATTTGCAGCTGCACCTTTCGGGGCCACTTTTAGATATTCATAACCGGTCGTGCATGTGTTATTTGAATCGTTGTGCTATTTGGCGTTTTAATATACTGGCGCGAAATTCAAATAATGATTTTAATTTTTGTTATTTTCCTTCGTGTGTTACAGGGCACCTTCTCCCTCATAGTGGAAGCTTATCACGACGCTGACAACACGACGCAGCACTCGCCTGGTAAGCGAAAATATGACAGTTCTCATGCTAAGATTCCTATGCGTCCCGACGTCCCCGAGACACGTACGTCTTCTTACCCAGAAGCTCATCCAGTTCATCCAGTTGATCCAGTTGATCCAGTTGATCCAGTTGATCCAGTTGATCCAGCTCATCCCAGTGTAGCCGCTACCCG
This sequence comes from Calameuta pygmaea, assembly GCA_031762395.1. NCBI lineage: Eukaryota > Metazoa > Arthropoda > Insecta > Hymenoptera > Cephidae > Calameuta > Calameuta pygmaea. The sequence continues at coordinate 110,726 of JASANN010000651.1, read as the reverse complement.
CCGCCACCCGCCGCCACCAAACGGACCCCCACGCAACTCTCCCTTATCTCTGGTCTTGTTGAAACTTTTTTAAACCGCTTTATCTGAAGCGCACGCGTCCCGCTGGATTTTTATCGTATATCTGCTCCCCCCCGGGCACCCGGGGGTAAAACGTGCATTCGTCGGCCCTGACATGTGCAGGCCAGCTGGATATGAGGTGATGGTTAGGTGATGGTCTCGGGTCCGAGACAGCCAAGAAGCCACTTCCGGCGGGCTCGCGACATTCACCAGATACGGGACGGTCTCGTCCCAACCTCCCTAACCTCCCTAACCTCCGGAAACCTTTACCGAGTCTCTTGCTCCTCTCGCACTCATCACACAGGAACTCCCTTTCCTTCGTGCTCCCGATCAATCCTTCCGAAGTAGTTCCTTCTACTCAGTCTCAGCCCCCTCTCGCCAATCCTCAATTGTTATGAAAAATCTTTCGACAAATAAAACACGACGGCACGACCCGACGGAGTACGTCGACTCGTCTCGCTGTAGTTTTCCCTGGAAAGGCGCGCGCCCATCCGTGATACATAAGAGAGAGAGAGAGCACATACGTCTATATACTGTACCGTATGTACGTACATACGTGGTACATATGTACCGCGTCGCTCGGAAACTTCTCCCTACCCTATCCAGAGAGTATACGGGTACACATATATATATATATATTTATATACATAGGACAGCCATAGGTTAGAGAAGAGGACAGAGGGAGGCCCAGCCCGAGGCACCCGAGGCACCCGAGGCACTAGTGTTTCCTTCCTGTGTAACCGTAGTACCTCCTGCCGGCACTAGGGTAACACGACACCATCCCCGTCTACGTGAACCTGTACGTATCCTATATGGTTTATAGGATCCCTGAGCTCTCACTCCACTATCTACCTACGATGTGTTTTCACCGTCGCGACGACCCTGGAGACAAAGTATTTCATTGTGGGTATCGGCGACTGCGAGGATAGCCTGGGGACGGGGGAGGGGGGAGGGGGGGGGTGGTCCTCCCCCCTAGTCCACAATACTTCGATCCCTCACGTGATGCTCCCCAAGTGTCCTGTACTTGTTTGAAGAGACAACCACGAGGAGGTATCCAGTTAGTCGTAGGGAGTTTGCCGAGCCATTAACCTTCTTCGGGTATTTCCGATTGGACGACCGGGGGGGGTCCGTGTGTCGTCGTATCTGCGGCTTACAGCTTTGAGGTTAGGGTTAGAAAGGAGAGTCAGAGTGTAGGAGGGTAAGGGTTATCCTTCGAGCCCTTACACGAGCATTTAAGCCCTATTTCTCGAATAACTTCACTCCCACCCTGTATATATATATATATATTCACCTACGGTCTCAGGTCCCGCCCGTTATCCGGCAGGGGTACCAACTCTCATTTGACACTCGTCGGTTTTCTTTTTTTTTTTTTTTTTCATTCTTTCGTCATCTTTCTCCGTTTTCTCCGCTACCAACTGCGTAATGACACCGAGTACCGTTAGCCGCGTGTAGTGGTACGAGTGCGGCAGGTAAAGGGCTAATTAATTAATTGTCGGTAAAACGAATCTCTGGTGCGCGTCTACCAGCAACGGCACGCTTGGCAGCCCTGCTTCCGCTCGCGATTCTAATTAGCGTCTCAACGCCGTACGAGGGGTCTGATGCGCGCGCACCTTCGTATACGGGATATACGGGCGATTCCCGTCAGCAGGTAGAAAGGAACTCGAGGCTTCCGTAGTAAAAGAAAAAAAAAAAATTTTTTGTTTAATTCATACACGACGTCATATTTAATATCCACAATAATTCACAGTGTATATACCGTATGAATGGCAGCGGCTTGTTTATCGCCTGGAGCGCATTTTAACACGTTGGCTCTCGGAGGACGTAAGGCCCATTCTTGGGGGTTTTCCATCCCTCGGACGGGATTCTCGGAGCACAACAACATCTCGGACTACCTGTGCACCGTGTTTATGGACGCGGGCCAGACGCGCCCGGGACGCCTCGCGTCGTCGGCGAAACGAGCCTTTTATTGCCCCGCTGCTCGGATGCTGCTTCCTTTCTCAGGCCCGATTCTCCTCCTTCCTCGTACGGTAGGGGCCTCGTCCCAACCGTCGGGCCCCGTACTCCCGCGCCTCCATCCCACGTCTTGACTCCGTTCGCCCTGGGCCCCATTCTTTGGCTTTGGCATACACCTGCAGCGCCGAATTAAACGCGGCCACCGGCTCGGTCAAAACTGCCCCGGAAAGTTCGCGTGCATCACCTGTATCGTTTCTCTCTCTCTCTCTCTCTCTCTTTCGCACTGGGCCCCATATCCCTCTGCCTCCTTATTATTGCCTTCTTCCACCTTCTTCTACGCATCCTGGGCCCTAACGGGTTCCCGGCAGAGTGGATGATCTCGTGAGATGCAGGAGGATCGCACGAAGCTCCCCAGTGCCGTAGGATCGCACTCCGAGACTCTGACGATTATGACAGTCTGCCGGTAAGAATATCTATATGAGTAATCCGGCATAGGAGGGGCCTCATAATTTGGGCCCATCGGTTCGATCTAACGTGCCGTATAAAAGCTGCACGATAGATTTATGGGAGTAATGCGTGGCTGTTGGTACATGCACGAGACACCTGCCGCGTGTGTTGACTCTTTGTATAATGATAATGGTAACGATAAGAATAATTGCCTCCTGGCAATCCTTTCCATTTCTAACTCTTTGGGCCCTTTATTCACTTTTTTTTCTTTTCTATTTTTTTTTTCACGTTTATTAATCCTCAAATCGGTTTCTGTGTGTATGCGCGCGCGCGCGTGTGTGAGCCATACTCGTTATTTTTTGTCGTTCCTCGTGTTTCCCATGAGAGAACGGGGCCTTAGATATTTTTGTTAGATTTTTCCTAATCCGGTCTCTGGAAGCCGCGGGGCCTCTCCTAAGACCTCTCCGGGTCTAACGTTGGGACCTTTGAACACGTATGACGTTTCTCTCGTAATGGTATTATCCACGAGCGAGTGTTACGTTTTGGGACCCACCTGTGAGGCCCCGCAGATCCCGCGTCCTACTGCTGCTTCTAATGCGATCCCTCGTTCTTTTTATTCATTTTGTTTTTGTCTTTGGAAGTCTTTTGAGTTTTTTTAATTTTCTTACCGCTTCTATTACTAATACTGTTATAATCCATTTTACTTCTCTTCGAAGGCTCCTTCTGCCATAACACTGCTAAAACTGCTAGCTGACTTTATCGTTTCCTTCTTACTTTTCTCCTTTTTCTTCCTCTTCTTGGAACGAGTAAGGCCCCTCCTCCCCTGCCCTTTGCTTTTTAAGTATCCCCGACACGCCATCTCAGCCCGTCCATATACTCCGCTTGATTCCTCCCGTTCCCACTTTTCGGTAGGGAACCAGCCTGTTCCTCCCGTTAAACGGTGGTTCCTCCGGTTGGGCCCTCTTAATTTTGGGGGAACAAGGCGAAAAGCGTGAGACGATTTTTGCCATTTATACACAGCATGCATGCGCTGCGCTCGCAACTCAATGCGGCCCCTGCATCTGTATAGAGCTAACCTACACAGTGTAGGGCACCGTCTAATCGGGGCCCCCATTATGATAATGCCCTAGGAAGCGGCCTTACCACCAGACAGATACACCCAGCGCGAGTCAAATAAGAGAGAGAGAGAGAGAGAGAAAAAAAAAGAAAGTAAAAAATTAAGAAGGCCCTTTTCTGTTCCCAGAGAAAAACACAACGACTCACCTGGGCCCTTTTGTTTGTTTCTCTTCTTACAGAGAATATCCTGATCGCCAGGTTGACCACGCAAAAATGGCTCGACGTAGGGCCCACCTGGATGGAGGACGAGCATCGCAGCGATCACTCCAGCATGTCGTACGAGTATCGAGTCACCTGTATCGCCCATTATTACGGCAAGGGATGCGAAAATCTTTGTCGTCCCAGGGACGACAGTTTTGGGCATTACAGCTGTAGTCAAAGCGGCGAGAAGGTCTGCCTGTCTGGATGGAAGGGGGACTACTGTGCCACTCGTGAGTATAAGTCCCAAACCATAACCCACTTATTCTACATACTATTCCGGTCTGTGAGATCGGGGCCTTATCAGAGTGCCTCGGACTCACTGTGTGCGACCATTTTTTGTCTCGTCTCTCGTTTCCAAAGTGACTTGATCGTTCCATCCCCTCTCCTCCGGCACTCTGGGCCTTGCGCTAAAAACACGTAGGTACCACTGCACTCGGTATCCACGGGGACGACGTCCAGTCGTTTCCCACGCTTCGGATACCGCTGATCCATCTCGAGCGGGTCCCCGTCCTTGCCCCTGTTTTTATCGACTCCGAGCGCTCGGCGATTCGCTCCTCTGTCCTCGTCCACCTCGTGACGTCCTGCGGACGACAGGATCCCTCGACGACGAGACGACAAACACAGGATGGACGACGGGGCGAGTTAGCGGGAAGAGGTTATAGGGGGAGAACGGTACGATCCGTGCGGTTAGTTTTAGTACGAAGCTTCTTGCGCGCCGACTAACAGTTTCATATTTTTTTTTTTTTTCTCTTCGGACGTTATCACGAGAATCTTTATCTGTCAGCACGTGTGTCTTCAGTGAAAATGATAATGACTATGACGTCGAACACTACGAATGATGATTGTTCGATGTAAATACGACGACGCCTACTTCCGGCTCCCTCCATAAGATTACCAAAACGGAAGCGTCCTTCGTCTAACGTTCTGTCAACTAATAATCGGCTTAATTCGAAGGACTGGACTAGGGATCGTTAACCGATGGGGGGGGGGGGGTATAGGGTTGAGTTGTGTCAGGCGCTAAGACCGGAGGGCTCCTCAGTAAAGGGTTGCAACCGCCCTTTTTCATTCCACGTAATGCAACGCCATCTGCGCGAGGAGCTCATTTCGGCGTTATCCTTGATCAGGGAATTAGTCGACTAGTCACCTTCAGGAAAGTCACTCACAGATCTAATCGTCATTCACGATAAACATGCAGAACGTTCCTCGATTTCTTGGAAAGTTTAGAGAAACAGTTTTCTCTTCTTTTTTTTTCTTTCTTTCTTTCTTTACTCTTCTTTTTTTTTCCCCGAGATATTTTTAGTCTTTTTATCTATCGTTCGCTTCTCTCGTTTAGTCTTTCTCTCTCGTACGTCAACGTTCGCCCCTAAGGAGGCCAAAGGGTTGAACCGTTCGAGGGAAAAATGAAAACCGGTGGAGGTTAGGTACAGGGGGTTTCAAAGGGTGTCGTACAGGGGTTGGTTGAGGAGGCAGAAGCAGCTGCAACGCGACGGGCAGCAACCGAGCCCGACAGCTGCCATCGGTGCTTTAACCAACAGCTGCACCGGACTTGAGGACTCGCCTTTACGTTCACAGTCCACTACCGATATCCTGAGGCTTGTCCCTTAGTCGACGAGCCCCCGTCGACCAGTACTCCATCTTTTTTCCTTTCTTTCGATTCTCTTACTTTTTCTTGCTTTCATTCTTCGCTCTCGTCCCCCTCCCCTCTCACCCTCTTTATTGCACCTTCCTCGTACACCTCACGACCATAACCTTCCCTGGGAGGGTCGCCAGGGTAGCTGGACTTTAAGGGAAAATAATGGAAAATCCCCTCGTTACGCAAGAAGCCCATCCACCTTTTGAAAGTTACGCGTGAGGTTCCCGTAAATCAATGAACGATTTTGAGTACCTACATTTTACGGGGATTCCCCGGGCTTTACGAACCGTCATTTAAACTTCTCTCTACCGGTAAGGGCCAGAGGGGTGCGACTTTCGTAATCTGGCGGTAAATTCAAGCTGAGCGGCAGCGACTGCACGAAAGAAGATTAAAAAGACGGTCGCACGAGAGTAAACGGGGGGGAATCGTGTGGAATTCGCGCAATTCCAAGTCCGTCCGTTCCTCTCGTCGTCGAACCAGAGGAGACTATAAATAGCGACGATGCACCTAGGTGCCAAGGTCACGCTGCCCTCCGGTCCTCCTGACGTCTCTTGCTCCTTCACTTGGTTGCTCTTTCTCGTTCCTTACCTCTCTCTCTCCCTCCCTCCCTCCCTCCCCCTCTCTCCTCCTCCTCCTTCTTCATCGCTCCTCCTCCTTCGCCTCCTCCGCCTCCTCAGCGAGTACCTTCAACCCCATGAAGTCCTACGATTATCCTCGACACGGCTGACCCCGTGCCACGGATACGCTTCGCATTACCGCGAGATCGTCACGATGGAAACTGGTACTCGTAATCTAGGAACATAACCCGCGTACCAGGTCGCAAGGCTGAGCTCCGGAGATCCTGTCAAAGCTAGATTGACGTAAACAGTCGACACGAGGATGACTGTGACGAGGACGCCGCGCCGTGGGAGGAATAGCGCACTTGTGGCCGAGCGCCAAGAACTCGCGGATATTTGCGGACTGGACAAGCTGCGCTCGCTGCGTGACACAATTTTCGCGATTCCATACAGTTTCCGAGTGCAGGACATATTTTATTTTTGGATCCGATCGAATTCTCCCTCCACCTTTTTACTTTCTTTTTTGGCCCGTTTCGTCGGGACTTTCCTTGGCTGGTCCGGCCCCCTCTCTTCTCTTCCGGAGTGCTCTTCATCGGTACTCTAGACTTTCTTCATCCGTGTCCCGTTTCCGTTCATCTTCTTCTTGTCACGTGAGCCTGGGAATAGTATGTATGTACATGTGCACGATACTGTACCCGCTGCCATGGAGATTCGCCTTTAATCCTTAAACTCTCTTGTCTTGCGTTTCAGCTCGCTGCCTGCCCGGATGTGACGATCAGCACGGACACTGCACCAGACCCAACGAGTGTGTGTGAGTATCCGATAAAATTGTACATTTTTCTTGGTAGCACTGCCAACCACTACTTTTAGATTCGATAGGAATTGGTAGCGGTACTTGCGATTAGAAGCCATCCGTGGGTAATCGTTACAACTGAAAATTCCGGTATAGCAGGAGGAAGGACGAAAACCGTTTCGTTCTCTGAATAGCGACATTCTTGGGCCCCATAGAAATCAAAGGAGAGAATTGCACAAAGTAGAAGAATTCCAAGAACATGTCACCATTGTGCAACTACAAAAAAAAAATCGTTGGAACCTTAGTCAGTGGATAACTTGTTCGGGGTCCTATGGGGCCCAGGTACGTACCTGGGACACGATGCGGCAGTACACTCTCTTCAATAAGTCCCCTCCCCTCTCGCCAGTGTTAGTCGATCGGGCCCCATTCCTCCTCCCTTAATTCGAATTCTCGCGCTTCCCTTGGCAACCGCGGGGCCTTATAACCGTCCGTCTCCTCTCTCTCTCTCTGCTCAGTCGACGTCTGTCCACTTTCATCTCTAACCCCGAACGTTACATCAAGAAAGAATCTCGGCCCGGCGTTAACCCGGGCTTTCGAGTTTAACTCGATCATCTAATTACCCACGGCCGGGGTTAATTGTCCCGTTAGCAGCCATAGACTATCTCGGTATCGCACAGCCACCCATGCACATTGCGCTAGAATGCATTTCTTTCTTCTTCTTTTTTTTCTTCTTCTTCTTCTTCTTCTTAAATACAACGTCACTTAAGAATCTTCGGGCCCATTTCTTTTAACCTTCCTCACAGCCGAGTCCCTCATTGATTCTTGTTAACATCTCAGATTCGGTAGAGCAGTCAACGATGACGATTCCGGTAGTAAGTCCCCATACAAACGCACAGTACATATACGCGCTTGCGTCAGGGGGGAGAGGGGGACGGTAACATGCGAGCCCGTGAGAGGCCCCAGGAATCGCAGCTCGGGCCCCGTCAATGGGCCTAGTAGTCTCGAGTGGCTTCGTCTCGGTGGAGGTGCAGAAAAGGTAGCAGATAGAGCGCGGATATATAGGAAAAGGAAATGACGAGCGGGGAGGGCGGGGCGGGGGGGGGGCAGGTATACATATTTACACTCTCAGTAGTAGATAAAGTAGACCGTGAAGGGGATGTATATAGTTCGTGGAGGGAGGGGGGGGGGGGTCTTTTGGACGTCAAGTCCCCAACGTACAATTCGCTCTGGGACTTGGGCCCAATAACGAGAAGAGTCTCGCGCACAAAGGATCCAGTATGCGTGTACGGATAACGAGTTGGCTTTGATTCCCCGGTTACGTGGGAATTCCCCGAATTCCTCGGTATCGCTCGATCCACGCCGAAAATTCACGATAAGCCCGTCGTCGGGACGGCAGCGCCGTCGATTGCGCCCCCGCGAGGTGGAACAAACGTAAGAGCGATAAATCCGTCGGTGCGCCGAGAGCGTGGGAGCCGGAGATTCGTGGGACACGGACACTCGTCTCGTGCATGCGTTTAGTAAGGTGTACGCGCATGCGCGAAGGTGCGTCCTCCAGCTGTTCTAGGGCGCATGCGCGATTCACCGTCGCCTCGCGGGCTCCCATTCGAATTACGTGAAAGAATCGCGGGACAAACTAATTGAAATTTCGGAGTCTATCGGCGGTGGCCCTTACCGTGGCCCGCATGGAATACCGATTCAGGCATCGGCCATTGGCGTAGGGAATCATGCCGATCAACGCGCTCGTTCATTAATGTTATTTAACTCACGTGCCTTCTGGTCAGTACCTCTTCTGTCATTCGATCTAACGTGCTGCCCCCACTCGGTACTTTCTCGCAACGCTATCGCCGCCTATACGTCACTGGTTCCAAGAGAATCGCGGAAATACCTGCCTACGCTCTCCTCTTGTACTTCCATTTATTTTTTTCCTCTTTTCATCCCTTTGATCGGCACTCCGTTTCCCAGCATCCTCCAGCTACCAGCCACACGTCACTGACAGATGCATCCCGCATATCTTTGTCGGCTATCGGCCGCTCTCGATATCTCTGCCCAATTTGCGGCACCCTGTAACCCCGTCCTGCCGTCCTCTACCCGTGTTACTCTCTCGTCTCTTCTCGAGTCAGCCTGACTGGTCCCGAACGGTGTTCTCTGTATGGGGACGTTAATGGTATAGTCATGCGATGGCTATGGCTCCACGTAGATACACACGTACACAAGGCAAAGAGGCTTGGACGTTGGTATTGGTGTGGCAGGGAGTTAAGCCGCGCGCGTATATATATATATATGTAGATGTATATATACATACATATAGATGGGACTCAGACACACATATACAGAGAGGAGCGTAACCTTTCCTTGACCCGCATACTGAACGGCTGTGCTGAAGCTCGAACCGTGGGAACACTACTCGTCGACTCCATCCCCACCACCATACACTCGGACGGCAGTCTCTTCTGTAGTCTTCACTCTTCGCTCCACCTCATCCCGGCTCTTCTGTATCCGACTGCCTACCTACCTACCTACCTACCTACCTACCTACCTACCTACCTACCTACCTACCTACCTTCAGTTCTTTCTTTAGATTCGTCTCTTTCTCTTTCATTCTTTTCCTCTGCCTCTTCCTAGTTTGCTCCTCGTGCCTCCTTTTTGCCATTTTCATTCTCTTTTGTTAGATCGTTTATCTCTCTTTGGCGTGACTGCGTTACAATGTTAGATTATGCCGCGACTGAAATCCTGGATAACGTAATGGCTCCGGGATTCTCTCTAGCATCCCTCTGAGGTAGTCTTGCACAGCGTTACCTGTACTACCTGTATGGTATAATGGTACGTGAGTGTGGGCAACTTTATACATATGTATAGGGGTGATTAGTATGGGATGCATCCATTCTACGGCGCTGCAGTGTATGCATAGAGTGAATGCTGGACTAACCTAACCTAGTTTCATAAATATACCGTTTAGTCTTTTATCCTTTAAGGTTAGTTCACTCGTCGCAATACGTATTTTTGCTCTGCTCTGCATTTCTCTGAATCTCTTGTCAGACGACGAGGCGGATACTCATGCTGGGAATTCGTTTCCTCTTTCTTTGTCCACAGTTGCCAGTACGGCTGGAAGGGACCATTTTGCGACCAGTGCGTAAGGTATCCGGGCTGTCTTCATGGTAGCTGCCAAAAACCCTGGGAGTGCCTGTGCGACGAGGGTTGGGGCGGTCTATTCTGCAACCAGGACCTGAACTACTGCACGAATCACAAGCCCTGCCTAAATGGCGGCACCTGCTTCAACACCGGTCAGGGTTCCTACACCTGCTCCTGTGCTCCAGGCTTCACCGGTACCGATTGCGAGACGCCGCTCGTCGACTGTCACTCGAGACCATGCCTTAACGGGGGCTCCTGTTCGATGGAAACGAACACGAGCATCTCCACGAGCTCCTCCACGACCTCGACCAGTGGCTCCGGGTCTACCGAGCTCACCGTGCTGCCCTCCTCGACCTACAGATGCACTTGTCCACCCGGCTGGAGTGGTAGGCACTGCGAGTACAGCTCAAAATCATGCCGGGACTCACCCTGTCTTCATGAGGCCACCTGCGAGGACAATCCCGTAAAGGGGTACACCTGTCACTGTACCCCAGGGTACTCGGGCCCTGATTGCGAGACCCAGGTCGACGACTGTTCGCCGAATCCTTGCGTCAACGGCGGAAGCTGCACGGATCGTCTCAATGGATTTCAGTGCACTTGCCCGTTGGGCTTCATCGGGTCACGGTGTGAGATTAACGTTGACGACTGTCAGGGCGATCCTTGCCTGAACGGCGCCACCTGCATAGACCTGGTGAACAGATTTAGGTGTCAGTGCGTGCCTGGGTACGTGGGACGATTGTGCCAGGACAAGGTGGATTATTGCTTAGCGAAACCCTGTGCCAATGGGGGGAAGTGCTTGTCAGGAACTAACGATTACGAGTGCATCTGCAAGCCAGGATTCACCGGGAAGGACTGCAGCATCGACGTCGACGAGTGTCACAGTGGACCCTGCCGGAACGGCGGCACCTGTCGCAACAGGGTCAATGGATTTATCTGCGAGTGTCCTCACGGCTGGAAGGGCGAGATCTGCTCCTTGGAGCTAGGTGCGGTCGTCTCCCCGGTCTCGACCCCCCTTGGTTCCTCCTCGGTACCAGCCGTACCACCCTCTGGTGCGAGTTACTGGTCGGGCAACCTCTCCAGGCAGGTAGCGCCGCCCGAAGCGAGGAACGTCGGCCTGACGACGGAGCACGTCGTAGTGATAGCCACCCTGTCGACGGCGGTGCCAGCGTTCGTCCTCGTCGCGGCGGTCGCCGTGATGTGCATGAAGCGTCGCCAGAAGCGGGAACAGGCCAAGGCCGACGAAGAAGCCAGATTGCAGAACGAGCGCAATGCGGTGCACAGTAGCATGAGCAAGAGAGGCGCCGGTGGTCCCGGTGGCATCGGTGGCGTCGGTATCGGTGGGGTCAGTGCCGTCGGAGTAGGTGGCGTCGTCGTCGGTGGGGACGCTCACATGATAAAGAACACCTGGGCGAACAAAAGTGTCAATAATGCGTCTATGAGGGACGATCTCGACGGTAGTTTTCAAAACGACACCCTGGACACCTCGTGCTCCGGCTACAAACCCGAACCCGTCCTCCAGGAACGCTCCAGGACGACGAAGCAGCTGAACACCGAGGCGGCGGCGCATCGCGCGTCGCATCTCTTCCAAAAAGAGAAGGAGTGCTCGATAGGGAGCATCGGTCTTGGGGTCGGGGTCCTCGACGTCAAGAGGACGTCCGCCGGACTGTTCTGCTCCATTGGCACGACGAACGCGATCACGACGACGACGACGTCGTCGACGATTACCACGACGGAGTCCAGTTGTTGCGCGGAGGCGTTACTCAAGAGGCCAGATCCGCCACCCAATTCGCAATCTAATAACATCACTGACTCTGGATGCGGTGTTTACGTGATAGACGATCATTACAGGCACGACGCGGCGTTAGCTGCCACCCTGGCCACGGAAGTTTAGTTATTTATATATTTTTATTATTATATTATTTTCCAATCCCTTCCTCCCCCCACCCCCCTCCACCCCGGAAACACTCTCTTGCTCTACATTTGTGTTCTACAATACATCCTCCAATTGGAATTGAAGACATTCTTATGCCAGAGTATACATACTAGGTAGGTAGGTAGGTAGGTAGGTAGGTAGGTGTACTGTCATTCTTGAGCCCCCTTGACTATAACGATAAGCCATCAGAGTGTATAACTGTGTAATGGCCCCCCTTGGACCCCCATCGAACCGGAGTCCTGTGACCCCGTCTCCTCCTCCTCCTCCTCCTCCTCCTCCGCCTCCTCTTCCTGCTCCCTGTTAAACCCATATTAGATATACGATGATCAATTTTGATCTTGAAATTAAAAGTCACAGTGAGGATATACAGTGTAGCGGGTAGTCAAAAATTAAGGAACCACCGACTGTCTTGGAGCGACTTGCCCAGTCTATTATTATTATTATTAATATTATTAATATCATTACTATTATTTAAAACGAGTATCTGTGCATTGACATTTACTCGTTTGTCAACACTGTGTATCCTCGGCGAACGAAAGGAAGAAAAAGAAAGTTAATCGACTTTTCGTAATGTCCATTTTGTCAGTGTGTTCGAGTACGTGTGCGTTATAAAAAAAAAAAAAAAAAATAGTCCTCTGCTGGGCCTGACGACTGATGCGCCCCTCATTTCCGGGGCCCTACGCGTGTACATGCCAGTGTGTATGGGTTATACGAATGAATGGATGCGAGACATATATAGTGATAATGATGACGTCGGGCGACGTCATCGCTTCGAAGAATTTAGTAGTTCGCGAAAACTTGCGTCATTATTATTATTCTATATATATATATTTTTGTCTTTTTTTTTTTTGTAAAATTGTGCGATACCGAAAAAAAAAGGGGCGAAATGCGAGAGGGATACGACGGCCCCTGGGGGTTTTGGACGATTACGAGGATGATTATGATTATGATGATGATAACGATAATGATGATGATAATCATAATGATGACGACTACTATACGAGGATGACGATGCTGTGGTGGCGGTCGCGCAATTCCGCCCGTCTTAGGTATTAATATTATCATGCTCGAAGCAACTCTGTACAGAACTAATTTATTATTATTGTTATTTACTATTATTAATTATTACGATTGCTATTAATATTATTAATTATTATATTATATGTATATCGCATTATCATTGTTCCAGTAATTTTCCGGATATATGTTTCTTCTCTTCTTCTTCTTCTTCTTCTTCTTCCGTTTATTGTCCATATTCTTTTTCTTCATTTCCGGGTGAGAATGCGTCCTTAGTACGTATGTGTATGCTTAGTTAAGTGTAGGTGAATGTGTCTGCGCGCGTCTCTCTGTGCGCATGCGTAACTGCGTGTACGTAAAAATGATTAGGAATGCGTGCGTGAGTGCATGTTTAAAAAATCGGCTAGCCGATTCGCACCGAAAGATCGTGTCGCCTCTTTGAGCCACTAATTGTTTTTTTTTTTTACTTGACATTTACTGACGTCTTGTTTTTGTACTTTCATACTGTCAATTTTTATTTCTTTTTTTGTTCCTGCGTCAAAAGACGAAAATTTGGGATGAGTCTGGTGTATTGGTTTTTTTGTACGAGCTTTATTTTCTATTTCAAAGATTTGGAGATCGGGGATTCCCACTAGGCAAACCCTACTCGCCAAATCGTTCCGGGTCGGCTAAAGGCTCGTTTTCACTTGCATTTGTATCCGACAGTTCAGCTTGATGCAAGAAAGAAAAAAATTTTCCTGCGTCAAGCCGACGTCCGTTATTCAAATCGGAAATAGAAAGATATTTCGGGTCTACGGGAAATTTAATAACGAGACCGATACACGACGTTCCATATTTCTGTCTCGTGTGTGAAGCTGCGCATGTGTTGCCAAAAAAAAATATTGTACGCATGTTCGTCCTCGTGAAAAAAAAAAAAATAAATCGATAATAAATCGCGAGAAAGTCCACGCGACAGATTGACTCTATCTGAAACAGTCTTTTCGAAAATATGAACGACTGGGATGGAATGCAAAAAAAAAAGTGATCCAGACGTGATCGATCTTCTTGCGATTCGAAAATTTCTTTTTTTCACGAGAACGAGAAAAAATTTTTCCACGTCACCGAGGAGTCTCCGTAATTCGTGTATTTATTTATTTATTAATTTTTTTTTTCGTGAAATTCAAAGAAAAAAAATTTGTGGGAAATTTTGAAAAAAACAAGTGACGATTGAGCCAAAATGAAAGTGACGATATATTCACTCGCTCGCGAGAAATCTTTCGTTCTTTCGTAATTCTCGAGAATCCCGATAGGAGGCAGCACGATCGGAATCGCGCCATGTCAGATAACCGTTTTTTTTCTCTCTATCTACGATAATCAATTTATTTATTTATAAATAGTGAAAGCGATGATGTAGATGATGATGATGATGATGATAAGGATAGTAATGATAATGACGAATACGCGGACGAATACGATAACGGTGTATAATGATAATGATGATGATGCTGATAACGATGAAGAAGAACAAAGATTCGATAATGTTCCTGTTAAATAATATTATACGAAAATATTACCAACTAAGTCAGGCTCGGAGTATCGGCCGAGCGTCTCGCGATCGATCGATCCCTAGATCCAAGACTATCGATCGAACCTGGGAAAGATCGAGTCGCCGTACGCTCGATCGGCCGACCCTAATAATTAAAAATGCGCGAGGGAGATTTAAATGAGAATCGTAAGGAAGCGAAACAAAAGAATAAAAAAAAAACGCACGTACATATACATATTAAACCGATTATATTATAGAAATATAATATGTAATAAAGCTGTTGTCACTTTTTTGTACTTACACTTCTTTGGACTATTTGATATAACGATACGTTATATGCATATAAGAATCTTCCCTGTTCCTTGAAAACGCGTAGTAGAAAATATTCATTCCCCCCCCCCGCCCCCACTTCGATTAAGAAAAAAAAAAAAAAAAAATTTCGTAACCGTCCCTACGTATCACACGTCACTTTAAAGATCCAGTATCTATTGTTGAAATTCCCTTTTTACCTCCTTCACGTGAATTTCCAAATAGAGGAACGGACTAACTTATCGTTCCGCGAATTAAGTCCATTAAGAAAATAGGAATAATGGAAACGAGCCAGTCCAGCCAATTTTTTGGTAACAATGCATCTCCGTTTTTTTTCTTTTTTTTTTTTTTAGCTATACTATAAAGAGAATCGAAGGCATTATATACATTGTAAAGCGGGAATAGTATACCTTTTTTGTATAAAAAAAAAAAAAGAATCACGCATTGAAAGAAAAAAAAAGTACATGACACATTAAACACACACACACACGCACACACATTCACAGGACACGGATGGCCAGGCGCAATTAATACACAATAGACATACATAATAGAAAGATCAGACGCAAAAGGAGATCTGTATATTTGTAGTAGAAGTGTATAATGATGATTTAATTATTATTACTAATAATATTATTAATATTATTGATATTGTGTAAATAGATGAATTGTCAATATAAACGATGTCACGAGAAAAGAAAAACACAGTGAACGATTAATAATGATATATTGAAAACTTACGTACGTGTATTTATTGGTACTTTGTTTCGTAAATCCTTATCATTATTCGATCCAATCCACAGAAAGAACTTCTTAGCTGTTCGTCGTTGTAATCAGAGCGGCCATTTTTGTCGTCGTCCCCTCGTTCTCGAGTATTCCAGAAATTTCTCGTATCCCACTGTGAGTTTCCTTATTATGCGATACAGAGCTTGGCACGCTCCAGAAGGAGCCCCTGTACGATTAACGGCGCGTATCTAATTAGGACGGTTTTTTTTCGTAATTAATCACGAGTTTCGGTGCCGTTTTAATAAATCCTGTGGCCAGTGGGAATTATTCGTCTTTCCCACCCAATGTCGGCGCAGCGCCACGCCGTGAAGGTTAATAACCGGAATTAACTACAAACTGCTCATTATATATATATATATATTTTTTTTTTGTGAATCGAGAAGAAGCAAAAGAAAAAAAGGAATACAGGAAAGATTTGAATTTAAAAAATTACTGGTTGCTCGAAAAGAAGGAAGTGACATCAGCGCCACCTAGTCGACTTCCGCCATCTTGTTCGTGAGTCACGTAGTGTCTTGGCTGTCAGGCGTCGCGGCTCTGATAATTCAAAGTGCCAATCAATAAAATCATAATGAATTCTCGCAACGAATGGTATCCTGTTTATCCTCTTTTAAATTGTTATGTAACAAGTGGAATCGCGTGTCAAAAAATTTCTCCAGTTCGTCATGGACGACGGACGGTAGAAACTGTGAAATTTACCAAAAACCGATTATATCCGCCAATGTGAAAGTTGCCACTCGGAAACAGTATAAAACTATAAACGTTTCAAGGAGGATGAGTCGCTGGTAAAATGATACAAGAGAACGGCGACTCTCTACGGTACAGTCAGGTTCTAACCTAACCTAACCATAACCTAACTTACTCAGCTAAGAGGGACTCGCGTTTAACCACGTTTAACCGGGTTTATCCGCGAGCCGTAAACGCGGTTACCTTTTAACGACACCGCAATCGTCTGCCAGCCGGAAAGTGAAACTCCACTTGGACTACCAGGGTAGCTCAGCGAGAAGAGTCATAGCGGTGTATACAGATATACACCAGGAGGCGAAGAGGTCAAAAAAATAAAGAACAAGCATCGAAAGAAAAAAATAGGATACATAAAGAGGAGACCCGGCAAGGACCTTTTACTCCGATCAAGAATCCTCCTCAAGATCCTTAACCGGATATGTTAAGTATTCCTGCAGCATAAGACTTGGTAATTCCATGACTTTGCTGTGAGACGCGGCCAATATCGCTCAGATAAATCGCCGTCTTATAAATTCCCAGCGACATGTGCAGCGCCTGCTTCTGCGTTACTACAAACAGGAATACCTACTGCGTGGCAGGTATATAGGTATCTTATTCTTGAAAATCATTCGGGATCGTTAACACGTTTATACGAATTTCACTGATAAGAATTTACCTAACTCGTCAAACGTTTAACTAATAATTATTCCCCTTGAAAAAAAAAACAAAGAAAGTAAATTCAATAGACCCCCGTACAGACAAATTTTTTATTTCATCCAGTAGACAATGTATTTTCAAAAAAAAAAAAAAAAAAATTCTTATTCGATAATCATATGATTTTACAGAATGAAAGGCCCTGTAGCCACTGAATCTCGTTCTCGATCGGTAAACGAGACTCGCTCGCCTAATCGCGGCAGGATCATTCTGCAATGCTAAATGGGGATGCTCGAGGTGGCTGCAGAAGGTGGCGAGCACTTGTAGTACCTGAAAGAATAACGAGAGAGAGAATAGAATGAAGCAAAAAGGGAGAAAAGGGAGAAAAAGGACCGAAGCAAGGTACACAGCATCACTTTAAGAATGCCTTTAAGATTGCTCGCATCTACCTTAACCGGAGGGCAAGTGAAAGTTCTTCTCGACATACGCGACTTACACCATAAGTAAGATCTTCTTAATAGTACATATATAGATATATATATAAACCCATAAGATAAGCCATATGAGCGGCGCCTATGTATACCTATTTATATTTTAAAGGTGCGTCCGCGCGCTGTAAGCGGGACAATCTATTTTGTATAGCACTGTATATACCTGGCTGTATCCAAACATAGGTAATGCGTACCGAGAATGTGTATCGCATATAGATATGTCTGTCCAGAGCAAATAGGTTTACCTATGTGAAGAGAATGGGATACTTATGGTGATCCGTGGGAATCTGATGGAAATAAACATATTTCTTTTTTTTTTTTGGTATGCTATCAGATTCAGCGTGATAAGAATTCGCAAGACTGCGTAAGATCAAAGACCGGCAGGGGCGATACGCAAATTGAAAAGGAAGGACGCGAAGGTATCCAGAAGACTGGTTGTTTCTTGGGAAAAAAAAAAAGATGTATCAAAATTAATCGCCGGATGCGATCTAATCGGTTCCCACGATTCAAATTATGCAACTTCCACCCGAAACGATCCTGCCATTATGATGAGACCGGTAGTCGAATTAGGCTATGTTCATTGATCACTGAACATTTGATGTATCAATGGATTTACGTGAGTTTGATTATCTGATTAAAGGCTGCTTGAGCTATCGAGTGCATCAACTAATATTTGTCTCTTTCAGTGAAAATTCCGATAACGCAAAAAGTGAATCAGCCTCCATCTGTCCTGTTACTTATTATTCCATGTTCCACTTATAAAAGGAAAAAAAAAGTCTTAAGCCAATTACAAAGTCTCTAACGAGACACTGACCAGTGACAAAGATATTAATTTACTGGTTATCGTCCAAAGGTACTTTTGGGTCAATAGCAAGAAAAGCGTATCACCTTGATCTTTAAAATATTTGGCAAGTGATCCAAGGTAACATCTGCACCTTTTCTATTTTCCAAATGACGATATATAGTTATACATTCCACGTATGCATAACCATAGCCAACAGTGAGAAAAGAAAATGACTGGCGAGTATTCACCCAGGTCAATTCTCTTTCTGACATTTCAGCTCCTCTCGCTACACACACACACACAGAGCACAGGAACTCAACTGGCAAGCTAAAGTCCGTATACACGTAGCGACAGAAGTACTGAAACACTATAGACAGTCGGAGCAGCATAATCTAGCCTAGAGTTGGCACACGTGGCTTCTATAGTCCCAACTGATGCTGATGCGGCACAGCTATCATTAGGTATGCAAAGCTTCTCCTACTTTTAAGGAATCGAAACTTAACGGTTCGCTGCTCAGGATCCTGAGACGAGGACGAGGACGAGCCCTGGGGATCGTATGGGTTAGGTCAGGTAGACGAAGGAGCAGGAGCAGAGAAAGATGACATTAGAGGCTGCTGGGGTCATTTAAATGAACGGGTCCAAAGGCGGCCCCACAACGTTCCCCTAGGATCCCCATGGATGACTCTGATCATACATAGCATCGCTGTCATCGTCCTTCACTGCCCTGTCATAAGTGTCATTGGAAGCACGTGACGCTCCTTTGCGTCTTCCTGGGTAATTTAGTGTCGTCGTCCACATATGTAATTATGTAGACCCATTACCAACAGTGCAGTATGGATGACAGTTGCGAAAAAGTCATAGGAGGTGCAGTAGTCGACTTGGGTTGCATTACGCCACTGTTGCTATCCCACTGTGGACTCTCTGAAGATACTGTGTGGAAGCATCTTAATATCATTACTAATATTTCAATCTGCAAAGCAGTCTTGCGCTCAATACCATCGAGGCTGGTGCCAATAAAAAAAATCACATTGCTAATAATTTACTAAGAAAATGAATTCTCTCATTGATGACCAAGTGGTACTGCAATGCACCATCATGATGCATCATCATCATCATCATCATCATCATCGTCGTCATCATCATAACCGCACTTCTATTTGCGGTATGGAGATCCTTTATTGTTCTTTTTTTAATATCTCTCTCTCTCTCTCTCTCTCTCTCTCTCTATCTCTTTTCAGAAACTCCCACGCGATTTATTACCGGAGTCTTCACCATCTTTGGAAGAGACGCTACATACCGATGGCGCTTCGTGTCTTCGGGAAGCAACGACGCCGAGCGTCGCTCCTCCGTACCAATCCTCCGATATATTAATGCCAACCGTCGTCGCCGATCTGTCCTCGTCGATTTTCGATGACTATGACTTTCCAGCTCACAGCTATTGTTATTATTAGTCAATGCAATCTCTGTTACTCAACGCCCGTATCCTGAGTCATCCCGCGCGCTTTATATACACCGTCTATTACGAACGTACAATGCCGGATAAGAAATAGCAAGGTAGGAATAAGAAGTGTCCACTTCGTAGGAGTTGGGAAAAATATATATATATGTATATAATACATAGACGAGGAGTAGTTATATGTCACTTAGAATGGAGACAGGACTGATGGATGGATATATGGATGGACAGAGAGACCCTGAAGGAGAAGGGGACCTAGCCTGGGTCTACGAGGACCGGAACTCTGTTCTGCCATTACATAAATGAACGGAATGAAACAGCCTGGCTTACGTAAAGTGGCTTCTCGCTTTGGTTTGAAGGATGCGTTACAGGATCTCACGGATGAGTACTTTGCCTGCTGTTGCCGTTCTGCTCGTTACGACGATATTTTCATAGACGTCAGTGAGTATATATTGGCTTCTCCATATCTGTATCATTCGAACGGTATAAATGCTATATGAAACTGTACTGTGTTTATATGTCCATAGGGAATTTATAGCGTCTACAAATATAGGAGAAAACACAAGAGGCACTGGCTGCGTCGGGAAGGAGAAGGATAAAACGTATAAAAATGATAAACCTTCCTTTCTATGTTTGCGCTCCTTCGTCTTTCGCGCTTCTCTCACGGCCGATGTCAAGATTTTTTTTTTTGCGCGTTGCTCTCCTCTGTTATTTATAAGAATTATGCTACTTGTGTAAGAAGGAAGAACAAAGCGCTGCGTAACAGTCGATCGGCAGTACCGTATCTCGCACGACGTAAGATCCTGCTGGACTTTCTTGGACGAGTACGAATATTTATATTTGAATTTGGCGCGCAATATTTAATCGTCGTATCCGTTCGTATGAAACTGTCGGCGCGGGGCTTGTTAAAGATGCATATAAAAGTTAAAGAAAGAGAAAAGGCAGATTCGTCTACCTTGCGTCATCCACCTGCCGCACCAACCGAGTCCAGGTACCGGTTCGAGTATCTGGTTCTGGTTGCGTTGGCCTATCTGACATCGTCCCATTAAGCCAGCAGCCGGATAAGAGGCTTGGTATTTAGTTTTAATTTGGTCGCGCGTAGAGTCACTCTAACCAGGAGATTGGTATACGAGAGGTCGAGCTACGCTAGACGCGTACATGCAGACGCGCTCGAATGTGTGCCTGATGTCTCGTCTCTCTTTCTCTAATGGTCTCTATATGTGTATAGACGCATATGCATACAAAGTCATAAGGGGCCCAAAAGAGGCACAGGTGTACAAAAATTAATGAGTCACGGGCCCCCGGCTCACGTTAACCATTACATGACTGTGTAGATACTTTTAGAAAACACAGAGCTATGTGATATTGGCAGTTAGAAGAAAGAAGTGGTAACAATGGTGTCCTGTTGGAGGGTTGGGCCTGGGTCAGCGTGGGGGGGGGGGGGGGGGGGTGGATACTAAAAAAGAAAGTATTTGACACTCTCTTGGATAATTTGTATTTTTCTATTTTTGGATCCTAGTTTGCTTGTTTGCTTTTAGATCAGTGCCAATTACAAGTGGCTGCAGCCGGCCGAGTCCCAATCGGATAAATGCTCTGGCCATGCAGAAGACTAGGAGCTTCGTGAACTCTTGGCGCAGATACCCGGGTGCTCGGAGTGGATCGTGGAGGTGAACCAGGCGAGGAGACGTTGCCGGCGAAGGAGGAGAACCTGGAGAACGGCGGAGAACGAGGAGGCGAACAACTTTCACGCGACGACGAGCTTCTTCGTATCGGAATGCTTCTGAGGCCAGTGTCGGCGGCGCTGGGGGGCCGACCTGACTGGTTGATTGGGCCTGATGAAAATTACACATTCTCCAAAGCGAGGAGTCCGCTCCTGCTGCGGTGCCCTGGGGGCTGTTTATGTTTTCTCATCTTCATCTTTTTCTCTTTTCTTTTTATCTTCTATCTCTTTTCTTTTTTATTCTCTCATTTCTGCCCCTTTTACTTATGAAAGAGTAAAGACTGATCTTGGGGCCCTATGTAATAAGGCCCCCATTCCGTTTCTGGCTATTTTCTTAATTCAGGCTGATATACTGCCTGATTGTTTTTAATAATCGGTACCGATAGGATTTACATAATCTGCCGTTTAATAATCACTTTTCTGTCGTATCCGTGAGTCCCTGTTATAAGGCCCCTGGGACTTTGCTCGGTCTCTACCACGTTATAGGTATAGTTGCTGCGTATGGGGAAAGTTTATCTTATTTATTCACGGCGCTGCAGTCTATTTTAATGAGCGAACTCCTCGTCTCCGCGTCGTCCTCCTAGGATTATTGGGTCAGGTTATGTCAATAGTTGGGGCCCCCGGGTTGGGGAGTCGCGGACTCCTCCGCTCCAGCGTGCTGCAGCGTCCAGGGTAGATGAGCGATGCTGGCGTGACGCATGGCATTTCGCGAGAAGGTAGCATTGCCAGCCGGCGGGCAAACGAGTCGAAAGAGACGCTCACCCGTGGCCACCATTTCGCATCCTGCTTGAGATCCTAGGAAACCTCGCTCGCTCGCTCGCCGATCACTTTGTGTCTCCTTAGTGGTTCTCGCTCTGGTATTATCGTTGCTACCAAACCGCCAGTGCATCGTGCATTACGATTACGTACATCGCTCGCTTGATACTTCGATACTTGATACGCTTAAGAATGTCAGTTTTTTGTTATTTAGGTAAAAACATTTTGTCGTATAACATTTGAAAAAAGATCTTTACTGGATTATTTATCAAGGATAGGCTACCTGCGTTACTTATCTACCTTCTACATGGGTATTTAGATAAATTTACAGACGGATCGGAGAAAAGGGTTAAAAAATTGTACAAGAGGCCGATAACCCGAGCAAGAGACCGTCGATCGTTCGATTCTCCTTTCTCCCAAGTTAATTGGCGAGGTAGTAACGCACTCGTCCGGTAATTAACGTGAACTCGAGGGTGAATAAAGTGGGTGGGATAGGCACGAAGTGCATAACGCGGAGGGAGTCAAAAAAATGTCCAGGAAATAATAATAGTAATGACAATCTCCAGGAAATAAGATTAAAGAAAAAAAAAAAAAAAAAAATGAAATCAAAGTAGAATTCCCACGGTAGAGCCAGAGAAAAAAGAAATAAGTCCCAAAAATGTACAAGGCGATTTTTGACATGCGCCAGGTGGACGATATGCGGATGACCGGAGGATCCAGCGCAAGGACCCGCTCAGGGAGCAAGGAAGAATTTCTCCGTGAGGAAGATGTGGAAGTCGGCAGATGAACCTGGGGAAGCCCACTCGAGCTCGGACGGAACGAACGTTCGTCACGCACCGCGGCGATAAAGCGTAAGTATCTCGGGGATAACGTTACCTCTTGGTGTGTACCCCCCATTAACGGCACGAAGCGAACTGCCGAGCGAAAATAATGAACTCTCATCGTTGTCTGGGTAGAGTCCTCTTTGGATTTCCTTTCCGTTAAGTTCAGTAGCTTGAAGTGGATACGGGAGATGGGATCGAAAAAAATTTTTTAAATTTAGCAGCGAGGACTGGTGCTGTAAAAAAATTTTGAGAAAAAGTCATGCGGATTTAAAAAATTTTTTGCTGGAATCAATTTGTTTTTTTTTTACTTTGTGCCACGTAATTACAAATTCCGTTGGGTCACTTTGTCGCTTTGAATTTGACTCGAATCCTTGCTGTGATGGATAAGGCAAAAAAAATTTACTGGTCGAAACCAAAAGGGATTGTCCTGGGAAGGCTGGTGAGGGGACGTGGGGGAGCATCGTTCCGTAGGATGGGTGGCTTAATGCTTTTCGGCACTTATCCTGTGCGACGAGAAACAGACGACGTTCCGGGATAGTTTTCCGCAAGGATAACGTAACCATTTACATCCCTTTTCAACTCCCATTCCTATTTCCGTTATTACCTCCGGGATCGCGGTGAGAATCATTATATTTCAGGATTCGAATTTTTTTTTTTTTTTAGTAGGAATTCAATAATTCTTATGCATGAATAAATTGAGGTAAAGAAAATAGTAGGTGAAGGACGACGCGATTTTTTGAATGAAAATTTTTAATTGCCACAAATCCTTGTATTAAACCATTCACGTTGATCATTCTCATAAGAAAATAAAGAAAAACTAAAATCTTATAAGTACAATAGCTTACAGCCTAAAGCTATCAAAATTTATAAATTAGCTCTAATCTAAATCTGTGTACGAGATTAGGAACGACGCGTGGCTCGTACGCGGTTACACCTGGCTAAGGCAGTGATCACGGAGAATGATCCGCCAGGATACTTCGAGAGCAAAACGCATGTGTACTATAGAGTGTATTAATTTATATGTATGTTCCTATATATTAATATGTACAAGTTATAAAATTTGTTAAAATAATCGGTAAAATTCGGATGAGGTTAGCTTTTCTCTAGTCCGCTTGAGGCTCGCGCGATTATCAACTAGAAATACTGAGGGAATAGACAATCGTCACAAGATCTGCCATGGTTCCATATGCCGTTTCGTAATTAATTAAATGCCGCGTTTTTGAAATCCGGTACAGCCAAAAGATATAATAAGATTACAAAATATTTGAGAGTACTCGTCGATCAAATTTCGATAAAGGGTTATTTTTTATCTTTGATTCCCACTGCAAGAATTCACACTCCGTCGATAATAACATATCTAATATATATATAGTAGCGGTCTTCTTTACCGATAGTTGAATCATTATACGAATCTGTTTTATCAATGTCCGGCATTATCCACAGAGTCGCGTTAATAAAATATAAAAATTGTCTACATTTTCAAGCAGCGTAAAGTCTTTGGAGGTACTCGTGATATATATTGAAACGAGTCTTGTCTCAGCATATTGTTCTCATCTTCATGCTCATTGTCAGCAGGATTGACATCATCTTCAGTAATTTCAATGTGAAATTCCCGATTGCCCATAAGTGTCCTTAGGCACAAATTAAGCTCCTTAATTCTTGCTCTAACAAGAATTTCTAGGGTAAAGAGATGCTCGTCGTGGGCTTCGGGAAGATGATGATGCATAAAATCTGCCAATCTGCAAAGTCCCAAAAAATGAGGATTCCTTCTTTACCGATGCTCGGTACAACGTATGTCTTTTTTACTCGCCTCAAAAGATACTCCACGTTATGTCCACTAGGTCCAGAACATTCGGTTATTTGTCGCGCTATAGAGTGCAGTGGAGCCTCGCCAAGCCAATGTTGGTTCAAGTTCGTAGCGATGTAAACCAAAACCGGAAAATTTCGAGTGCCGTCACGAGAATGAAAATGGGTCAGTACCGACAGGTAACCTCCCAGCGTGCATTCTCTCCTCTCCAGATAAGGCAGAGCGGCCTCACCCTTGACCTCAAAAGCTCGACCGTAGACAATACCCTGCAAATATCGATAAACGTTTATTTTCACGAGTTTCAAGATAAACGATAATGTGTTTCTTCAAAATTACTGATGTAATTCAGTCTCGGAAACGATACTCCGTCCTCTTATCGTCGACTCTCAAAAAGAATCATTGGCGTAAGCAAAAAAAAAATCTGACTGTTTGTTTTCACACGAAATGAGACTAAAAGTAAATAAGTATAACGAAATGTATTATCGGTTCTTGGTTCTAAAGATCGTCAGACTTCCTTATAGCACATTCAGCGAACGTGCGATCGTTCGAGTACAAAAGCTACTTTATCACGTCCGAGCTGCCAGTATAATCTGGTTACTTATGGATATGAGAGAGAAAAATTGAAGACAAATAAATGGACAATGAGTGAAGATAGCAGAAAGTATTTTTCGATACTCACATCTTTGTCCTCGACGAGAGTCGCTACGCGTCCAGGCTGCAACAATAGAGACAAAAATTTTGTTAAACCCTTGCGATTATTTTTGATCCTGTGAATTCCCCTTTGTCCGTCAAAGCCATCTACAGCGTCAGCGCTCTGGACGGAGTTCGGTGAACTTTCTCAAAAAGAGCGGGCTTTTCGAAATAACTCTTTTATTTATAGTCGTCACCATGACGACCTTGGCACGAGCGCGCGTCCAAATACATAACTAAATTTTCCTCTTAACGCGATGGCGCGCCAAAGGCGTCTTGTTACGTGCAGTCCACATGCTCCCGAGGAACGCGGAAGCCACCCTCCTTGGTTCCTTTAGTTTTTTAATTCCTTCGAATAAATAGCTGCCAACACTTGCATCATGCGCGAATTTCGTTTCCTTTGACGCAGGTAAAGACATTCACTGCTGTCTCTTCCTACAGTATGGACGCAACAGGTGTTTTTGTCTTTATTACGCAAACGAAAAATTACACGTGCCGTATATATGTATATCGTAAATGTAATTCAATAATGTAGACTGTTATAAATTTTTATTTGAGAATCACTGACTAATGTAGTGAATTCTTTGAAAGATCACCGGTCGCTCGTTCTAATCGCGTTTACAAGATTAAAATGTTCCCATGTAAACATATGAATGCCTACAGTCGATTCGTATCAGTATATCAGGTCACCGAAAATGAAAGTCTTGCCCGACTACCTCCTTCGCGCAGAATATCATTAAATATTCTTTGTGTCGTTCGGTTCATCATTGTCTCACAAATATGTCAATTTTGGGGCCTTTTAAATATTTAAAATGAATTGGGTCACGGCCGTTAAAACCAATCAATTCGGTGATTGACATTGGAATTACTTAAGCATTCAGGCTGGAAAGGGTCGTTACAGTCGATTAATTGGGCTACCTTCATAATTGAAGTATGAGTCCGATTAGAAAAAAAAAAATTCTCATTACAATAACTGGTGCATGGCAATAAGAATTCTGCCGTTAAAAATTATCATTAGTTACATTTAAAAAATCAAATGGGACCAAGAATAAATCCATAACTCGTCGTCCGTTCCCATGGACGTTTTCTTAACCGCGTAATTAGGTGCGTCCTAAACTACGGAATGTAATCATTTGAATTATTTATAAAATAGCGCCAGACTGCGTTTCTATGGTTACATATGGACGATAATGAGCTAGCCACGCGTCGAAATGATTTCACGTGCCGGCATCGTGAAAGCCAGAAAAATAATCGCAATATTTATAGATTATTTAGCGTCTATTTATTTCCAGACGGGGCACTTTTCTCCTATGTATAATCAAGATCGAGCGACGATGGCGCTCTCTGACGATTCTCCGTCGTACTAAAGGAAACTTAGGGAACACATAAACAGTGGACGGAAGGTAACAGTTTACCATGCGAGAGAGCTTGAAAATCTGGAACCATAAGTTAAAATTTTCTTTCGAGATTATTCTCTGCGAATCATAGACATGTTGCGGTACCCAGCATCAGTCTGTGGTAGCAATTCATGTCGTTTAAAGATCACGCCATCACTACGTCATCCACGTACGTCCACTGTGTAGCCCTGCTCTAATGGATCCTGATGACAGGAAGTACAATAGAATAATCGCCATTACGAACGACGAATTTGGTCAAATTGGCACAAAGCGCGCGTGAAGCTTGGAACGGTTGTAAATATGCACTTTGAAAAATGTATCAAACATTTTTTAGGCAGTCCAATCGGGCACCAGACGATACTTATGGTAGTGGAAAAGTACTGTTGGCAATAGTCTCGACGCGAGACTATTATGTGTATATGCATACAAGATGGCGTTTAAAATCGTTTAACGAAGGGAGCCCTTTCGCGAAGACCCTGAAGAACCCTAATTCCAGTAATTCCAAGGTGAATTGGTTAGGTCCACCCAGAAGTTAAGCTTCACCTGGACATTCTGTACTGCAGTGTTTTCTGGTTATCCAATACCTTCCTCAGTTATCTTATTCCAGTATAAACTTTCTGTCCTTTTTTAATGTAATTCTATTCCTGCCTACGGTATGGATTTCGCTTTTCATAAGTTTGGTCACCTTTTCAACGAATGCCAGTTTGAGTCTCGATTTCAATAAATGGACAGGACCTGGGATTCTGCGTATAGAAATACGAAAATTAATGTATAAACATTCTACTCCAAGTATAGATTCCTTGTTCCATGTTCGCGATGCATGTTTGAAATTATATTTTATTATCGTTCCATGAAAATGACGCACGTCACGAACTTTGAATGCAGAAATGAGCTTCGGAATTTTTTGAAAGAGCTGGAAGCTTCACAGAATCAAATCGACGCTACCAGACGGCATTTTCTTTTTCCCTGTATTAATTCTTTACTTTCCTTAAAGACCTCAATGATAGTTTAATTGATCGTGTCGTTACGAAGAAATCAGTGTTGCTCTTCGTTCCGGATTTCACGCAAAGTACGCCAAGCGTAACTCGAACGAGAGCCTTAATTTCAATATAAATAGTTTTAGTTATTAATAAAGAATAACGATAAGAGATTACGTTACCTTATCCTTAGTTCCGCGATGGGTCGTGTTTCCCTGCCAAAATCTTCTGCCAAATCCTTTAACAAAGCCGGTGAGACTCTTTTCAAATTCAAAGCCAGGATGCCAGCACAAAGATCCATAGCCGAATATCCAAAGTCCGGCTTCCATCTTCGTCAGAATGAAATCTGGTCGAACCGATGACTAAATATTTGTTTCCTTAATTTTGCGCGTGTGCGAAAAGCTTTTTGGCGAGATTTCACCCTGGTTATAAATATACTTGTTAACACCAGCCCGTTTTCAAACTATCAAACGTAAAACGGCTATTTGCTTCATTACGAAATTTCCATTATTTAATCAGTCCTCGCAGGATGTTCCTTAGTATCACAGAGTCTACTCCATGAGAATGAGCTTCGTAAATAATGACAACTATATTTACAAAATTGGCCTAAGAGGATCGAGGACGATGCTTCCACCACGCCGTCCAAGAATCTACTGACAGCCTCGATACAATTCGTAGCAGCGCTTACGAAGTTCTGGCGCTCGTTCCTTCTAGCGAGTCCCCATTTAATAAAGCCGGAGGATCGAGATCAGACATTTTCGCAAGTCAACGTCGCGTTCCCCCACACAACAAACGTCAACTTCATCGAGTCTAACGACGGTTCAGCCCAGTCGAATGACTAGTCAGTAGTCGACTCTGCTCCCACTTCGTCGAATTTCATTCAAATGATTATCGACACTGCTTGCTACCACTTTGCACTTGATTTTCCCTGTCATTCCGAGCCGGAGAGCCGACGGTGCTGCAGGCTATTCTTATAGGTTAACTTGTCAGTTAAATACACTAATTCACTGACTCTATCACTCGGCACTGCTAGGAACGCTGTTCCTCTTTCTTGACGGAACTGAACTGAACGAACGCCGAAACTTGAGGTCTGGGCAGAATAGCTGTGGCAGTGGCTGATGAAACGGCAGCACGCGATTGACGCAGAGTCGGATATGAGTCTGGCGGTCGCCTGTCTAACGGCGCAGACTCCATCTTTTCGTCGCTGCACGCTACCAGTACATTTACCTCACTTTTCAATACCATTCGTAGGTAGATGTTACCTGATGATAACAGATGTTACCTACACGTCACCGCGTACATACCAATTCCAACAGCTGAGTTAGGCTAGGTGTTTGGTCGCTGAGGATTCTCAGACACGGGTCTTGGCCTTTGGCACAGCTAAATGATTATTGGTGATTTTTGGTTATGATCCAATTAGTCATTTTATTTTTATGGCTTATTCTTGATCATACATTGTGTTTGGTGTTGAACTTGTTATTTTTTAAAGCGATTCGTGGAATGTAGGAAAAATTTTGTTTACTTGATTTAGTTTGAAAATTTTTGAAATACTCATGGTTTTAGGGTATCTCCCATTCACTGAGAAAGGCCTTGTCGGTGATGTTTGACAGTTCTCTGTATAATTGTTGACTTTTATCGATTATCTTTGATTGGACTGTTCCATTAGAGATATTGTTGCATATGTCTAATAAGGTGCTATTTGTTTGGGTTGCGATTAAAGTGAAGTAGGAAAATATACATATATTTGCATAAGGATAATTACGTATGATATCGATAACACTTAAAGTTTATCTTTTGTATGATGGATGCTCTTTTCGAAAAGAGAAATCGTATCGTTTGGTTTTGATAAGGATTCTGGACAGCTGGTATTATAGCATAACTTATTATTTTGCACACGTGTCGACCACCGTCGGGAAATTAGCGGCAGAAGATAAAGATTTATGGTTAAGATGCTTATTTTAATTCCTAAACAATCCTCAAATGCTACTTTTGTTATCTTAATTGTTCCGCTGTTATTATACAGTGATTAGAAAATATTTATTAAACATTGAATTGAAATTGTATGTGCATACAATGTCGAAGATAAATTAAGTTTCAATTGAAATATTAATAAATTAAGTGTTTCGAATATTAAAATAATTAAATAAATCAATAAAGTTAGATATTAATATTTGAAAATCAGAATGACTGGAAGTTGCGCGAAAATTCGTCGCGCAGGACTCGGCGAGTGGGAGGAGCCGGGGAGTGGGGGAAGCGCCGAAGGCAGCGCCCGGACCTGGAGCGCTCATTCTTCCTCGAGCCGGTCTCCTATACTGCTCTCTTGGAGTCAACCCCTCTTATCCATTTTCAACCTTTTTCTCTTTCTGTACCTATTGCTTCTTGACTTCCTTATCTCTTTATCTTTCGATCTTTCCTTTCTTATTTGTCTCTTACCTTATTTAATCTCTGTCTTTATACCCTCTGTTCCTTACTTTTCTACTTCTTGACTTTTTTATTTCTATCTTTTCTTCTGTCTTCTCATTTCACTCTTTTTCCTCTTAGTTTCTACTGTGCTTGTCTCACATTTTCTATTCCTTTGGTCGGGTGGAGCATATTCAGTCGAGTAGTCATATAAGAGTAGTCACCCTGTTAGATTAGTTAGACGTATAGACCATGGTGTCGGGGGTTGCCCTTCCGCCTCATCCGCTGAGCTTGC
>JASANN010000651.1:55444-80199 GCA_031762395.1 Calameuta pygmaea | reverse complement strand
AAAAACACGGTCCCCTGTGGGGCCTCGGAGGGGTCGTAGCTCCCTTCTGGAGAGGCAGGACCTCACGGAGATGGGCGAGGAGGGGCCCATTTCGCTTCCTTATACTTCCTACTATTCCTACCTCTTCCAGGGTTCTCATTTCTCGTTCCTTCAGAATAATCTGGTTCTCATGCACACGTTTTACGCATTTTCTTCTCTCCTTGTTCCCTCAATCCTTGCCATCTCTCTTCTTTACTCTTTCTTTTTAACAATCTTCCTCTTTTTCCCTTCAACAACATCTTCCCTGGCTGCTGCCACCAAACGTTTCTGCTCTATTTTCAAATCTCCTATTCCTTCCTATGTCTCCATCACTCTGCTCCTAGTATGTCCTTCAAAACTAGGTTGTAGAAAAGTCCTTTGGAAAAGGAAAAGTCCAAAGTGGCAGCGCATGTAACATACCACATGTATATTACACTGCAGTGATATATTTAAAATATATCTCTAATGGCATTGTTATTGTTAATCTTTCGCAGGCTATATATGTACAACTGTACTTCATACATTGTATTATTATTGTGTTTGCCGAATAAATTATCATGAAACACCTATACTTTAATATTCTTTTGTCCTCTGTGAATATCCCAGAGTACGAATGAGTTCTGTCTCTCTCTTACTCTCCTCCGTCCTATCATCATCCTTCTTCTCGACCGCTCTTATGCTTCAACACCCCTTTTCAGCTATGCTCCATTTTCTCTACCATTATTTACAATCCACCTCTGCCATATTATCCATATCTTAACTTCGCTTTTCTTCATCAATAGTAACCTTCTGCGATAAAATGATTCCGAATGTAATTTTAAAAATCTCATCGTCGAAACTTCAGTCGGTCAATTCTTATTAAAGAATTCGTATTAGTTGGAATTTTCGCCGATAAGAGAGCAGCACCTCCTGGCACGATAAGTGGCACCATCTCTGAGAATACCAGTGAACTTCCACGCTAGAATGATTCCGAATTGTAATTTTAAACATGGCATCGTCTAAGCTTCAGTGGGTAAATTCTTGTAAAAGGAATTTACGGTAGTTCGGATTTTTGCCAATAAGGGGGCAGCACCTCCTGGCACGATAAGTGGCGCCATCTCTGAGAAGACCAGTGAACTTCCACGCTAGACTGATTCCGAATTGTAATATTAAAAATCGCATCGTCTAAGCTTCAGTGGGTAAATTCTTGTAAAAGGAATTTACATTAGTTCGGATTTTTGCCGATAAGGGGGCAGCACCTCCTGGCCTGATAAGTGGTGCCATCTCTGAAACGACTAATGAACTTTTTACGATAAAATGATTCCGAATGTAATTTGAAAATCAGCTGTATCTCGGAAAGGGCTGGATTTAGGGCTTTATCCTTGATATTCTGAAAGATCTGTCTAAACAGAAAGCTAGAATGGTCCATGTAAGAGGCTGGCGCAGATCAAATTGCGATAGGGCCACTTTCAAAAAATCCCTTCATTTTTCGAATTTGCAGGCTGTTCTTGATTTTCATCCCAGAAAGTTCACCAGTTGTCTCAGAGATGGCGCCACCTATCATGCCCAGGAGGTGCTGCCCCCTTATTGGCAAAAATTCGAATTAACGCAAATTCTTTCACATTTTACTCGCATGGTAAATGCAATATCCCTGGGGATACCAATTTGTGATTAGTTTGAATTACTATTATGTGAATCAGGATATAATCCAAAATACATGTATATCATGGTGAAGTTTGAAGAAGTAGAATACACTGTTGTTCTCTAACCACATCATATATTTGTACTTTAATAAAAGACAAAATAATGAACGTAAAGACTAAGTATTCAGCTTGATTTTTAAGAACAAGCACTGTACATCGGACAGAATTTGCTGCATTAGAAGAACAAGATTAATAATATATCTTCACAAGAATAAAACTAAAAGATGTCCTAACGCTTCCTTTCTTGAATATCTGGTCTCTTGTGCGTGCCATCACAAAATGGTCTGTTAGAAGTCTGTTTGCAATTACACAGCCAATAGTCCTTAGTCTTTGTGACAGTGAATCGAATGGGTCTTAGGTTTATCTTCAGAAATATATTCCTATGGGTGCCATCGCAGAAGGGTTGAGACTTGCTTTGCCCACAAAGACACCAAGAGTACGTTTTACCAGCCTCACAGCGATATTTAAAGGGTTTATTGTCATATATAGCACCATTCTGTGGTTGCCCAGTCGCACTATATACTTCTCGCAATGGATTTACAGGTATCTCAGGCTCCTCAGCCTTTGTTGAAAATCGTAATACCTGCAAAACACATAAAAAATGACAATAGATATAACATATATCAAACATTGGAATGACATCAATAGTTATGTAGTTGATTAACTAGGTTAGATCAGTTTTCATTTTAAATATTTATGACTTAATAAATGAACACAGTTCTTAAACTTACATTTTCATTTCTAATACAACTGGAGCGAAGATATCTCGCTAATGTACCAACAGCTCTTCCTGTATTCATTTTTCACTAGGTTCTAATAAATCTCTGGTCTACTACTAACTTTCCAGCAAGCCTCAGAGCTTCACGAACTCTACTCCTAACCTTAGCCTGGCGCTGCCGAAAGCAAGTTTAAGTACTACAAGGAGAACGACTATTGAGCATCTCAAAATAAATCTTCTTCAGAGCATTTTTCTACGCTGTTACAGGAAAAGAGCTTTTTTACATTAGATTTTCATTAAAAATTGAAGAGAGCCGTATGGTGGATTCTTGTAATAACATTTAACGTTATCACTGCGCTATGCTCCGATTGTTATACCAGTGCTTCAGCATTACTCGTTTTATTATCTTTAGGCAGCAAAATCAGTTAGCCATTAATCGATAATAAATTAACGCGCTGTCGGTAGTGCGTGACAGGTTCTTATCGATGTACAAACCACTGATTAACCGATCTGTAGGATGTCGTTTAACCTGCTGTACCAATAATAGGAAAAATATAAAGATATAAAAGGGACATAACAATGCATGGACTCTGGATTTGATATCCCGATCAGAAGATAAAGTTATGATACGGCATAAGAAGAAATCGTAAATATATCAAGAGACATGTTGCAGTAAAATTTGAACAATCAACTATCATGAATATACGGAAAGTTGTTTCCTATATGAAGAACTTCCGCCATCAATGATATACAAGAAATATATATATAAGATTAAAGTAGAGTTTCTTGTAAGAACGAAATTCATATCTCTTAAAAACTAAAATAAGACAAAGAGGATTCCTTCTTTCTTTTTTTCGCGATTCTTGAAGTGAGCATCAATTTCTGGAGATCAGCCCTTTGAACTTTAAGACGTAAAAGGGAGGGAAAGTGGAGCTTGCAACCCTTAATGTAAGTGAACTGCGTACTTATGGACACTTCGTAATATATTGACTACATGATAAAGCAATTAGGGAAAATGGAAGCGACGTCAAATTTCAAGAATCTTTTCTAAGTTGGTAAAATTAGTCTTCGAATGTCACCATAAGTTCATTCGCGTCGTTCTGCTGCCTTGCAGGAGTGTATCATTTTACAAGAATCTAATTCTTTATTCGAAATATTCACGAGAATCGTACGGTTATTTAACGCAAATTTAATGATTACAGAAATTTTCACAAGAATCTTCGGCTAGAGGATGAATTCAGCAGTGCAAAAAAAAAGTCTCTCAGGAAACAATCTTCGTCAAATGTATTTCGAATTTGAAAAGTTTTGCGTCTGGATTAGACGTTCATGTTTTTGGCGAGTCTTCATTGTCCTGAACTATCGTGGCTGTCAAATGTCTCTACACTGCATCTCTCAGGTAGCCAATAGCACATGCATACATAGACGTAAGTATATCGAGACCTTTTGCTAAATAAGACAAGGGATGACGATTAAGAGAAGAGAAGAGAAAAGATAAAAAAGTAAATTCGTTAGATGGCAATTCAACGTTCTGTCTAATTTTATGGTGATTTCAGATGGACTACATCTTGTTGTGTTCCAACTAAGATAAACCAGTGACATAAATCAGCTCAGACATGACAATGTCCAAGGAAGCCCAGCTTGGATTTCCACTAATAGCAGACGACAGCTCCTGCATGAATGCGACGACTGTCTCCCTGGTAACATCTTTCATTCGTCAAGGAGGCTTTTATCGTTAATTTCTTCGAAACGTAACTATTGACTGGACGTCGAATCTCATTTTCACTTGGTTTGACTCGAAGAGAGCAAGAAGGAGATGATCTGTCTGTTAAAGAATTATAAAAAATTATATAATTTTAATAGGAGAGAATTTCATTGGAGCCTTTGACGATTTAGTAAGCTGAGTGAGGTCAAAGTACCTAGTGATCAGGAGACATCGGGAATGAAATCTCTTCTTCTGACTTACCTCTGGTCTACGATCCCCAAGTGTCTACTGCGACCCTCCTGATTGTTCTTTCTGGCGAGCTGCTTCCTCCTGCTGCCCGGTTGCCCTCGTGGCTTCTCTCAGGAGCTGAATGACGGGCAAGGGAGGGGAAACGAGAAAGGGTAAGGAGGATGTGATGTATCCTGTGGGTGGTCGAGTAAACGCGCTCCTAACCCTCCAAACCGAGTATATAAGGGACGCTTCAGGCCAAAACAGAGCACAGTATTTTCTGCTCTGCCTTGGCGTTTGTTTCTGATGGAAACGATTGGAGTTTCTGTGTTAGAACGAAGCAGATTTATTATTAATATCAGTCAGTGTTGCGCTGATTAATATAAGCACTTTGGTTAACACGGAACGGAATTGTTGCTCTGACAAAAGAAAGAGAAATTACGTGATAGGAGCCAGCATTTATAATTAGTATAAATATATATGAAATCTTTAGGATTATGTTTTTAGCTATGTAAAATATATTTAGTAAATAGGCACCGCATAGAGGTGAACCTTCAAGAAGTTTGATTGTTCTGGTTCTGTTATAGAGTGACGGATGATGAACCCCAGGTTCCTCTCGGCAGGGAACTCCTTCTCCACGGGCAGCGGTGATCTTCTAAGATGGTTAACGTGGTTGTGGCTAGGCTGTGCTCTGGTCTCCATCGTTGTCTGCCAGAGGAGCTTCTACACCCAGAGTCGTTATGGGAAACGTCAGGAATCTGGAGGCCGTGAGTATCCTGATGCTGGAGTCGAAATTCTGCCAGATCAAGATCTTCGGATTGGCTCCTTATGGCTCTTTGTGATCTTTCGCAGAATCTCTCTTATGGTCCGGCAGCAGCTACGGGCGAAGCGACACCAATGAGGGAGACACAAAATTCATGTCGAAGGCGGTTGAACTTTCTCCAAGGGGGGATCGCTTCTTCATGGGAAGTCGTTATGGGAAACGGGTGCCCATGAATTTATTGGAAATCCCATCGAATCTCAGCAGGTTTAAAATTGCCCTGGAATATTTAAAGCACATTGGCCAACGTAAGAATAAAAATAAAATTGGATTCGACGAGGATGAGGATGAGACCCGTACTGATCTCAATGCAACAGCTGAGAGTGGAGAATCGTTCCAGGAGAAGCTGACGGACATCCTATAAATCTTCAGCTGTTGAATTTGGAGGTTTGGCCTTTTACGTTTGGATTATTGAGAATGTCTCATTGGCATCTCGAAGAACGGCATCGTTATAGAAGAGTTTTTAGCTGAGATAGAAAAACTGAAGAATAAAAATGAGGATGAACAACTTATATCGTTGGAAATTCTTCTCCCATCGTGATAGCCGATGATAGCTCGTCAGACTTCTTATCCACCTTGTGCCCCTCCAGCCCCTGTACTCTGTATAATTGTATAATTTTTGGAAAATCGACGTTTAAATATAATTAGATATAAAAACGATTAAATACAATTTTCGTTCTGGCAAAGTTATTTCTATACGTAAGTTTTTTTTTTTTTCTTTGATCAAGAATATGTCTCCTTTCTTTTCAACCTTTCTTTTTTTTATACGTCTTCATCCAACTGAGGTATCGTCTTAATGGAATAGAATGGTAGAAAATTCAGGAACGAAATTTTAATATTTTTAAGTCATTTTTGAAGACTGAACCTATTTGAAATCCCTCTGGAATTTGTTGCGCGCGACTAGAGCGAAATCTCTTGGTGGCGCACGGCATGTGGCCGCGAGACGTTTGTGTCTCGGTTAATGGACAGCACAGTGTCTTCTGCTGTCCCTTAGTTGACGTTTTCCACTAATTCTTTAATAAATTCTTTTTGAAATGGCAACCTTCGATCATACACTTCCTACGGAGGAAGAATTGACTGTCGAGGAAGTAAACCTCGGTACGAGTTTATTGATGGCAGGAGCTAACCACTTGGGGAAGTACTGCGAATATCAGAATAACGTAAGTCTCTATGAGAGATCGTGGAACAATCTTTAGAAATAATTTATTTATTTAAATGCCCCTTTAAAAGTCCTTTCCATCTTAGTTGTTCTGCCTGCACGTTATAACGTCTCATTTATGTGAATATATCAAACCGTTACGTAACACCAATTTAAGGTTACAGTGCGAACGTAACCTGATTCTCGGTACACTTTTCGTATTTTTTTTTTTACAATTAAATCTTTAACGTTGAATGATATGTCATTGGGACGTTCAATATGATTTTATTTTTTTGCAGGAATATCTATTATGCAAAAGTGAGCTGCGAGATCCGCGAAAATGTATAAATGAGGGAAAAGCTGTAACTGCTTGTTCGTTGGAGTTCTTTCGTAATGTCAAGAAACTCTGTCTCCAAGAATTTAATCAGTACGCTACCTGCATCGATAAGTCCAGTGGCTCCTACGACTACAGTTTGTATGTTTCGTTTACAATAGAGTATTCTGTGTTAAGTAAAAACTTCCTAATTCATAGCATTGGTATATTTATTGTTATCTAGCTGCCGAAGGACTCAATCTGTCTTCGACAAGTGCATGCTTGATGAAATGAACATACCAAGACCATCGTTTGGGTACTTTACTGAAGTAAAAGTTCACGATTCAAAAAGACCAAAGCCTGAGCCAGAACCGAAACCTCATTATCCAGATACACCTGTTCCAGTACCAGAACCCGTTCAACCTAAATATGGTACTCGTGGAATATTCCAGGTCTAAGCAACTGTTCGTCAGTCAATTGGTAAAGCCCAGTTTATTACTTTGTCTTGCGATAAAATTGTGATTGGAGGATCGGTCGCTCTTCTGAGTTCAGGATTCGATGCGATCCGATCTGAAAGGATAAACTGTCGGCGGGTCGTAGAAATATTGAATCGTTAATAAAAATGAACGAGATTTATCAGATTCATCCAGCGCGTATATTATTTTTCATTAGAAATAGGAGGCACTCCATTAATTAGTAGGAATAAAAATTGTTCATGAGAATTTCGTATCAATAATTTATTAACTGTAATTTTACAATATGTAATATCCGACCGGTTCTTATCTAATAGTTTGTCTAAGTCTTCGCCTAACGAAAATTTGGCAAGACGACTGGCCAAAATACTTCTATCATTTAGTAAACGACAACCGACGCACCTTTCCTTTCACTGCCATTTCTCCATTCTTTAAATCCTCCCATATAAATGTCACGGTCAGTGTTGAAGAAACTTCTTGCCGGATACCGTCAAAACGCTTTATTTCTTTCTGTCTTTTTTTTTAAATAGCTGAAAATTATCGAAGTTTCGGCGATTCGATCGTCGCGAATGCATAGGAAACGTAAACGGGTGTCCCTTTGAAACACGTCGCCTCCTTATAAGTCCTCTGAACTAGTTATATATAATATATATACAAATGGAAAATAAAACGGTGGTTACGCGTTTCCAGGCACACGGCGCTTCGTTGGTAATTCACCAGGTCCTTGCTGGTGGTTAATATTTATTTACGTAGCTTTGAATCCCTCCAGCGTCATCCTTGAGATTCTTACTCAGCTTTAGCAAGTCCCAAGCATTTGGTGGATCCTGCACGAAATTTTTAGAGGTCTCTGCTATAATGTCGTAGCAAGTGTTAGCTCCAGGTTTTGTCGTAGCCTTTCCAGGTAGCGCTTGGTGCCAGATGAACCCGTCGTCCATTATAGAAAAAGGTGACTACTCCTCGATAACCAGTTCTCTGCACACCGCTCTGCAAAGACACGATTGTTTTGTACTATAAGAATTATTGGTTACTAGTTGCCACTCGATCAACTCACCCTGAAGTCATCCATGAGTCCGAGCATCTTGGCAGTATGCTTGTAATCTTGACGCGTGTGATAAATTATCCTTACCGGACCTTTTGTGACAATACTGCCACTCTTCAACTCCGTGTAATCAACCACTGTCGATTGGTATACTTCGCGCTCGAAGGCGCTGTCATAGTTATTCTAAAGATAAGAAATAGCGTTAACAGTTTGTTTAATCTAAAAATACGTAAATACCGGCAGACTCACTTTTAACAAGTAAGTTAAATTCATCTTGGTGAAAGGCACAAATTGATCGTTCAGCTTGATATATTTTAAATGCTTGTCGAAGAAAAGACCACTGAAATTTAAAAAAAAAAAGTGTACTGTTAGCGTTATCAAAATTTTAATTCCTTTTTACATGCCAAAAATTCTATAATTACATACTTGCTAACTCCGACCTTCCCGAAGGTCCGCGTTCTGGATAATTCCGGTCTAATACAAGCCCTATCCTTGCGTTGTTCCGGTTGTCGTATCCAATCATCCCAGTAACTGAAAAATATATGAGTGCAATGAAGCATTAAATTCCTGTACTTAGAAATTTAATTTATGCTCCTTACGATTTGGGCCACTTGGGTCCTAACTCTAGCCACAATTGTCGGGTGAGCATCCATCCTAATCCAGGAAAAAAATCCGTGCGATAAAGTAAATGAGAACCGTGTTCATCGACCAGACCCGATTTTCCATTATCGTTCCAGGCTGAGACACACCAGAGTGATTGATCTTGTACCAGTAGAGGATAGGTACCTAGGAAGTACTCAAAAAAGTCTGGTGCTACATCTAAATCATCTATGAAAATAATATAAATGATAATTTCAGTGATGTCCTCCGGAGCTCAGTAATTTTTGATAGACAATCCTTTTGTTTTCTACCTTCTACAACAATTGCTGTGTCGAATTCAAATTCCAGAAATACTTGATTCAAAGCCCATCCATAATGGCGAGCAATTTTGAAGTATCCCTTAAATTTCTTTTCTTTTGGTGGAACTTCAATGTCCGATTGATCAGGTTGCTAAAATTTTAAAGACATTTTATGAGTATTGTAGAATTATTTGTAGCTTTTATATCGGGTTAGAAACTTTGTTACTTTTATGTGCGTCACTTGGTCTCCATATCCACGTATGACTTCTGCGGTTTGATCATGTTCGCAGTCTTGGGATACGATTATAGGAAACTGTTCGGCACTCGGCCTAAGTCCTATCAGTTGATCGAGACATCTTTGGACGGTTATTCTATTGCACGAGAAAACGAGGACAGCGATTATCGGGGAACCATCCTTCAATGTCTTCCTCCCCCCGTTATTGTGTAGTCTCAACTGCGTTATGAATTAATACTGAATAAACAATTCCAAAAACGTATATTAAATGATATAAAAATATTTTTACCGGTGATAACAGGATGTCATTGGAAGTGGAAGAACTTTGGTGTGCATAAAGCTCATTTTCATTTTGATTTTGGTTCTGTTCCCCTTCCTGAATTTCATTTCTCTTAGGGTCATTGTTGATTTCTTGAAGTGGTGGTGCGCCTTGCACTTCCTCTTGTTCTAGAATAAAACAAGAGAGTCCAAGACTGTCCTTTTTCCTACCATATGTGAACAATATACTTACTCTTTTGCTGAAGAGTTTCCTGTAGGTCATGGAGTAACTCCTGATTATTAGCAATCTGCTGTCTTACTTGATCCTCTAATTGATTAATCTGATTTGAAAGTTTATGCTATGAATAATAAAGAAAAAAATGTGTTTTACTATCCAACGTGATTCTTCATCCTGACATCCAAAATGTTACTAACGCTATCTTAGCTATTGAGGTTGTCTATACCTTGTTATGTTCCTTGCCAATGGGTCGATCCAGAAAGAGAAAGTACGTCACAATTCCCCATACCAGTAGTGACGCAAAAATAAAACCGATCGACCTGTTTCGCATGGCAGGAACAAACCTGTCACCTCGTCTGAAATAAGAGAATTGTTTTAGATAAGACATGTTCGTAATGCGCATAACAAAAACTAAATGTCAAAGTTTTAACACAGTGTATCGTACAAAGAAACTTTAATCGCTATAAACATATGAAAGCAAATCTACAGAAATTAACTTAATCATAATAACACATTTAATTCTTTGTACCATTCTGTCATCTGCAACTATCAACTAGTTTCTTTCACTCCGAAAGACCTGTAATTCCTATCAAGTGTTCTTTTCCCAAAAGCAATAAAGGACTGCCGATCAGTGAAGTCCAGTAACCAGTCCAGTGTACTGTCAGTCTCTTGTTTCAGAAGATCTTAAAGGAAAGTGAAAGGACTTGGATACACACTGGGATAGTTGGAAGCTGTCAGATGCGCGTGGAGCTCTATACCATAAGGAAATAATGTCAAATATTTATGAAGATCAGAATCGTTCGTATTCCGTCCTCGAAATTTTCTCCTCGGGTAACACGTTACACGTAAAATGAAACGTGGTTTCCGATTATCAGCACACTGATAAAGATTTTTCTTGATCGAATCGTATCATCAGGAACAGCACTCAGCGGAGGTGGATGGACGAATGGGCCGGCCCGCTTTTACATCTTGTGCCGAATCTCCAACAGACTGCGTTATTTACGCTATTTATTGCGCACAGTCTGAAAACATATCAGCTTTATTAAACTCCTTAACCAGCTAATCATTCAAAGTTTTCCAAGATAAATAACATTTGGAAAATTTTCTATTCCAGGCTACGAGATTCAAAATATGCATTAAAAATTTTCCAAAATTTCTTTTAAGGATATATTCCATACACATCAACTACGGTTTGGTTACTAAATTTCAACCAATTGCATTTACTCCTTTGCCGTCATTGACCAATGAAATTTTAGGAAACCGTAAAATGTCGTTCACTATGGATTATACCATAATGTCAGGCTGATATCCAGCTAGCAGTTTCTAAACTACACTGTGTTATGGAGGCAATGCTTAGCATTTTGCATTTTACATACCTTGAATGTGAATTTTGAACGGGATTAAGTTTCTGGCTGTCATCGAGATCGTGAGAATATTCCTCTTGTAGATTATTTGCTCGACTCGCACAATGTCGGATGGTGAAGATGACTTTATGTGCGAAGAAGAAGAAGACTATGGACTGGTAAGTTTTTATTAATTTCCTAGTACAAAATATTAATACTTTTTTTAAAGCCCGGTTTTCTCATAGGTTAGGTCCTGTGATTTAAGAGGCAAAGTATTTAAAAATAGTGCAGATCATATGGGTTGTGTTATTTAAGAATGTGAGATTTTTATGTGCTTGTAAATAATGTAATTACTTGGATAGAATCAATTTTTATTCAGTATTTGAATATTTCCATGATACTATGGTTTTATAAGGAAGAATTACGTTTTGGTTAGGTTATGTGTATGAGTTGTGATATATTTAATTGTTGGGTAAAAGTTAAGAGGCGAGTGTATAATCTATTTTTGGATAGCACAAATTTAAGTTTTACGTGACTGTTATTTTAGGAATATTCAGAAGATTCAAATTCAGAACCAGATGTGGATTTAGAAAATCAATATTATAATAGTAAAGCGTTGAAGGAAGATGATCCAAAGGCAGCATTACAGAGTTTTCAGAAAGTTTTGGATTTGGAAGGAGGCGATAAAGGAGAGTGGGGATTCAAAGCTCTTAAACAAATGATCAAAATCAATTTCAAACTGGTACGTTATCGATGTGACGTAGCAGAATGTAGGTACTATAATAATATACCTTGTTTTTGTAGTCAAATTATAAAGAAATGATGACAAGGTATAAACAGTTGTTAACATACATCAAAAGTGCTGTCACAAGGAATCACTCTGAGAAGTCCATTAATTCTATCCTGGATTATATCAGCACATCAAAAAATGTCAGTAACAGCTTGTGCATTAAATAATCTATAATATATTGAAAATAAATAGCCATAAATATATATAATAGTCATATGTTTTTAGATGGAACTTTTACAAGACTTTTATGAGACTACTTTGGATGCTTTGAAAGACGCAAAGAACGACAGGTTGTGGTTTAAGACCAACACGAAACTTGGAAAATTGTATTTTGATCGATCTGATTTTAATAAATTGGCAAAAATACTGAAGCAGCTTCATCAAAGTTGTCAGGTATATAGATGTAAAATATATAGGATTGTTTATTAGATAATCATATAAAAAATTATTATACTTTAGACCGATGATGGTGAGGATGACTTGAAGAAAGGCACTCAATTGTTGGAAATCTATGCGCTCGAAATTCAGATGTATACCGCTCAAAAAAATAACAAGAAATTGAAAACACTCTACGAGCAAAGCCTTCACATTAAGAGTGCCATTCCTCACCCTCTTATTATGGGAGTTATCAGAGGTAATTATTGCAACAGCACTTTAGCAAGTAGAACTACTCGTACAAATAATTGGGATTTTATTTCCTCTTAATATACCTTATAATAGTAGTCAGAATAATTATGGTAATTAAAAAAGTCTCCTGAAAAATAGCAATTATATGACACTTTCTCTGACAGAGTGTGGAGGCAAGATGCACTTAAGGGAAGGGGAATTTGAGAGAGCGCACACTGACTTTTTTGAAGCCTTTAAAAATTATGATGAATCTGGATCGCCAAGACGTACCACATGTTTAAAATACCTAGTGCTGGCAAACATGTAAGAATAATTTCTATTGCATGATATACAAATAATTAATTATTTATAATTGTAAAATTATGTATATTGTATATAATTATGTCTCGCATTTAACATTAAATATAAATAATTCGTTCAGGTTAATGAAGTCTGGTATAAATCCATTTGACTCTCAAGAGGCAAAACCATACAAGAACGATCCAGAAATCCTAGCAATGACAAATTTAGTGGTTAGCTATCAAAATAATGATATTAACCAGTTCGAATCAATTTTGAAGCAAAATAGAAACAACATAATGGATGATCCATTCATAAGAGAACACATCGAAGACCTTTTACGTAATATACGAACTCAGGTATATATATTGTTATATTCTCTACTGGTATATCTTTTATACTGGTATTCCTCAGCATCGAATCGCATGATGATCAATTAAATTTTAATTGGCACTCGTAGGTACTGATTAAGCTAATAAAGCCGTATACGAGAATTCACATCCCGTTCATAAGTAAAGAATTGAACATCGACGCCTCCGAAGTCGAAAGCCTTTTGGTGTCTTGTATTTTAGACAGTACCATTCGTGGACGTATAGATCAGGTAAGATATGAGACTTTATTCGAAAATACATATAGAAGGAACGAAGATTTTATATGAGTTATCATTTTTCTTTCTTTGAATGCAGGTTAACCAAGTGCTTGAATTGGATAAAAAGTCGCTTTGTGCCGCGCGTTACAATGCACTAGACAAATGGACAAGTCAGCTGCAATGCTTGCACGTAGCAGTGGT
This sequence comes from Calameuta pygmaea, assembly GCA_031762395.1. NCBI lineage: Eukaryota > Metazoa > Arthropoda > Insecta > Hymenoptera > Cephidae > Calameuta > Calameuta pygmaea. The sequence continues at coordinate 66,609 of JASANN010000651.1, read as the reverse complement.
GAACAAAATGTTATAATTAATAAGAATCACGAGGTTATAAATAAAACTTGATTAACATTAATCTGTATAGAATATACGAATGCCAGAATGTCCCCAAATATTTCAAAATAATAAAAATCCAATGTGATATTTTACAGTTAGAATCGATTCGTCATTTCAACCTTTCTCAATTCTGGCATACATCACATAATAATTTCCATTTACTCATGACGCCATTAATTAGTACAGGGATCCGACTTTGAGGCTCTTATGATAAAACGTAATCTGTGCGTCTCGCCTAGTTTCTATTACATGACAATTCAAAAATTGTCTAATAGAAAGAAACGTCCCCTTGCAGAAAAAAATAATTTTTAGCTTAAAACTGTAAATAAACACTTGTGACATTTTAAGCAAACCAAGTTATAATTAGCTTTAACCAAAAATAATGATTAATTAATATAATTTATCACAGTGACTATAAAATGTATGTTGAAACTTTTGTCATCTTAGATGGATTTTTCATCATCCTGCCTATGAAAAGGATGTGAAAAGTTTATTGATCGTCAATTCGAAAGGATAATGGTGATTGAGCTTAAATGACTTTGAAATAATTGAGCAATTAGTACTTGGGTCTTCCACGCCCTAACAAGTTACCGAGGTTTATAAATCGTCGGTTATAATTTAAAGTCACGAGCAGCAGCCCAGAGATTTTTCTTCCTTGAAATGCTGCCAAGGCAGTGCTCTGCAAATTTTTGGAAATTTAATTGCAAACCATTTTCCCGAAACATCGCGTTTTTTTTTTTTTGACTTCAGCGAAAAACTGTCTCGCCATTATATCGAAACAGCCTAAATTCGCATGTATTGTCATTCGCATTACTAAATATTTATTATCGTCTTCCAAAGAGAATCGAGAGTACACAATACAGATATACATCACCAAGGTACAATCTTACGTCACCATAGTCAAAATTATCAGACTAACAACTACAACTTGATAAATTATCAGATGAAAATTATCAAATTTGTAATTATCAAATTTTTAGGGACGAGTAGACTATAGGGTTGACCTCTAAGCAGGGAATCTGTAACGTTATTACGTTAGGATCCATGTAAAAAGGGTGTAGCTGATAACAAAGGGGCAAGAAGATATAAAAAGTTTCGAAACAAGATGGATTTCGGCAGGACCGGTAAGAATAAAATTCCTTCCATTCAGGACTTTTTATCCTGAATACTTTGCTATTTACGGTATAGTATATAGGTATATAGTATAAAGTCTATATAAGGAGCTATAGGTACTATGACGTAAATCCTGAAACCACCATTAAAACGGCAGTGCCAACCCAGCGGTATTCAATTCAAATTCAAGCCCAGAGTTGGGTTTTACGAGTCATCATATATCCCCCCCCCCTCCCCCCTCCCAATATATACATATATAGCTCATCGTCAAATTGAAACCTCCGTCAATATTCTGCCCTGAAGGCCACACGTGAGTTTCCGGCTCCGTCAGCGTCTCTATCAGTTTTACATATCGACGTACAAAAATGTGACCCGTATAAGTAAACCTCGAAGGATCGTGAGAGAAAGTGCCTTTCTCTTGGGTATAGAACGCGAAGGCGGATCGGTAAGAAAAATCGTTCAAGTTCTGAAGGCTAGTCGTCTTGATCGGTGACCTTCGACCTGCTATCTCTGAACTCCCGGGGTCAACGACAGGAAAAGATGAAAGATGTAGACATTATAGTTTCCGGTTGCGCCTCGAGCTTCATCGGTTGCGGGTTAAAAAGGGCATCGCGGCTTGGAAAAAGGTCGTAGGCCATAGATGATGATCGGTAGCGTCGATCTGCTCTCTGATGATAACTTTGAGTAACGTCGAGTTATCGATTCTGCGTCCTGTAGGTGATTTAATATTTTTGAGAAATAAGTTTTGTGATTTTGATAATGCAAGCGGAATCGAAGGATGCCCCTAATAAATTTGATAGGATTAAAGGGGGATTCGATTTAGATTATTATAAAGTCCTTGGGGATGGGATAATCCGGGCAAAAGTTTGACAACAGGAGAAGAATGGGGACCGAGCAATAATTATTTGATCCGGATCAACTTGCCTTGGAAATAATAAGCCATAAGGGGTACGCGTAATTCAAAATGAATTTTCCTGTAGGAAAAATAGTTTTCTATCTCGGTGAGGATGCCTTAAATATTAAAAGGGTTATCGCGGACGAATTTTCTATAATAATTCGTGAAGAAACGGGTCCTGGAAAAATTCTATTTTCAATGACAAATCGTCTGCTTCCTACCGAGCCTAATTGTTACAACAATTTGGAGACGTCAAGCAAATGTACCTATGCGGTGTATGAATTTTCCAAAATTTTGATTTTAACATCAAAATGGCAGATTCGCAAGATTGGGGAAAAAAAAAATGAAGTATAAAAGTTTCCCAGTAGAATTTTACGATTACGCATCTGATGAAAACAGTGGGCAAGTTTTTTTTGTTTCTTCAAGTTCATTCGAGATTGGATGAGTAAGGATTGTTCGGTGGGTCCAGCGAGGAATAAAGGGAAGGGTCGGGATGATATAAGCCACGTAGCAGCGGACGGTAATCATTCTTCATTTAAAAATAGCACGATGCCATGCTTCATTCGTTTCTAGTAGACAGAGCTGGAGAAAAATATAGAGCAAACAGAGCCGGCAGAGCCCGAACCGTTGGCCGTAACGGGAAAAGAGTGATTTGTGTGGCTGGAATGCTGTACGGCTCTGAACGATCGCTGGATCTCTAGAGGTATTTCAAAGAGTCAACACTCCCTGAAAGCTGCCATTTTGACTCATGCATCAAACATTATTTACAGTCGCTGTGTATACGAATAATTTCAGATAGCTACAATTTCAAACGGTTACTATGAAAGACTCTCTTGTTTTCCCATCGTTTAAGCTCGTTGCTCTTGATCTTGAGAATCCACAGTGACAGACGATCCCTTCTTGATCTCTTGATCGCCACAGAGAGTGAATTAGAAGTTGCCGGGTGGCTCGAAACGTAGGAGCATAAGTGAACGCAGCTGGATGGAGAGCGAAGCAAGGGATGCCACGAGAAATCCAAGACTTTTTACTGCTCGAATGGTTTTGGTCTGTTTGCAATAAAACTGACAGTGATATCAAAGTAATACTGCGAAGAAGGTATAGCCCGATCGAGTAAGGACTGCAGTGGTCAAGGTGATCAATGGGAGGGAAGAAAAGATCCAATAAATCAGCTGAGGGAAGATTAGAGTTCGTACCGGCGTATATTCCAAGAGCTGTCGCCCGTTATCGGTAACTTTGGCCGCCGGGAAGTGCTGCCATCTCGTGGCAACTTTTTGAATCACAAATCTCCGTACTCGTGTAACAGTAGAGTTCAGCGCAGTCGGTAAGTTAGCATTAAATGATAATTACCTTTAATATTGTACTTGAAAGATTTCGAGTTCCATACGAATATTCCACTGACAAAATAACTCAACGGTTAAGACAAACGATGGGATAAATTTAGGGATATCAAAGTTAAAAGTTCGGTATAAAATTTTTCATTCACTATACAATGTTGACTTCTCGCATTAAGACCGAGTAAATTGACAGTGATAGGTAATATATAGACGGTACACAGAAAAATGGCGTCCGTCCTTGTCATATTTCAATAAGGAACATTGCAACGGTAGAATCTTTGTTAAATTTTTTTAAAACCGCTCCAGAGCTATTAAAGTCGATTAAAGTTCCTCTGGTTGTTTAGGCAGGAATACACGAGGACAGTTAGCAAGTTGAATTTAGTTAACTTATCCTCTGTGACTCGAAGCTACACATTTGAAGTGGCGCACTTCCGAGTATCTGGAAGTTCAAGTGAGCTTATAGTTGTAAGCGTGGATTAGAGACGTAAGCTCGTCTGGCGTTATATTATCTAAAATCTGTCTGAAGCAAGTATTAAAGCGATAGGGGGGCGGGAAAATTTTCAGGCAAATGTCGAGAAGTCGAGAGGCGATAGAGCGAAGAAGTGGGAAAAAAAAAGAAGTGAAAGAAAAATTCCTGCCAGTCTAACCTAGAAAAATAATGAAACATCTGGTTCTAGCTTTCGATCAGCTCCTCTCCTCTCCTCGTAATCACCAGAATTCTTCGTTTCGTTGATTTTCACTTTTTATCCAGCAGGACGAGCAGTGCTCGAGAATTCGACTGCTGGAAATTCGTTTCCTTCGCTGTTTCTCGTTATCGCAGAGTAAGAGGGAAGGAATACGTAACGCGTCTACGATATACATCAAGCGACCCCTCCTAGCGAAGGGTATTTCACGGCTTAGGCCCTTTGCTCCTGGCCCTCGTAATTTAATGGAATAGAGAGAAGTCGCAAGTTTGCTTGAAAGAATTAGCAATATTTTATTAAAAAAAAAAAAAACTCCAACCATCCAGTCACAGTTATACAGTCCGTTGTTGTTGATTTGTCGTCGCAGGTTTATTGCGAAAATCTTTTCCCATGGAAATATTAGATTTGCTCTTTATTATTATTAATTTTTTTTCTGTTATTATTTTTCTTTATCGCGCAAATACAGCTCTGTTTTATATTACGAGCACTCCCGCATATTGCGAGACAGATATTATAACGCCATTGTTTATTTATTTATTTTTTTTTTCTTTTTCTATACCTCATTCCTCTCGCTCCTTTCTTACGCCCCACGATGTTATCTTACACGCCGAGTGTTTGGATATGGACGATGGGACGTGGCTACGTGGAAAACTTTTTACTCGAAGACAATTTAACTGTTATATATATATATATATATAGGAAAAGGATAAATGGCTGGCACGTGACGATCGTAACTCCATTTCGGAATCGTTGCATTATTCTTCACCTTTGACACAGTTGTTATCGAACATTTAGTTTCCGTTCCGGGTGCCATCTTTCTTATGATTTTACATACTGGAGAGTCACCTCGATCTAAAATTAATGTACCGCGATGTTCTATATCCTTGAGCTATCGCGGGTAACGTGCGATAGCTCCTGGTACTATTTCACTGTAATCCATAATTCATAAAGCATACGCGCCAGTACCTATAATAATAAGTAAACGCAGTACATAAAGGCGAAGAAAAATGACTACGTCAATGTTAGAATCGTGTCTACGGTTCGCGTGGTCAGATAAAAGAGTACTTAAAAAAAAAAAAAAAAAAAAGAAAAGCGACCCTTTTCCCACGAATAACTTACGCATGAAAACTGTTGCTCTTAATATGCTCGACATCAAAGCACTGCAAAAAAAAATGGTTTTCCTCGGAGGGCTGCCCTCCCTGCCAAGGGAATAAGAAACGCAACGGTATAAGAGTAAAAGAAATTCATTTTAATTAAGAGGAACATTGTCATTTTTTTTTTATTATTTTGAAAAATGCAATATCAACATTTCTGAATTTAAAGAATCCTTGGCGTCGACCAGAACAAAAAAATATATTTTTTTTCCTGTTCATTCAATGAGCTAGAATTTTTCACTTACAAACTGCCACCTATGTATTTGTATCTGAAGCTTCTCTCGGACGGCTTTTGCTCATTTGATTTGCAAATATATTGCCTTGCAGAAACAGCAGAGAGGATCCTTTCGGGACGATGCAACGAGTATCCGTCTATACTTATTTGCCGAACTATCCAGCAAATCTATTTAGTTAGAGAGAGAGAGAGACGATGCACCAAGTATTCAGTAAATCTATTTAGTTAGAGAGAGAGAGAGAGAGAGAGAGACGAAGCCTTTCTCGAAGCTCTCACTTTTCTTGTAACGTTCCTCCCCGTTAAGATTGTCTGGAGGCCTAAGAAGGAAATAGATAACGTATTCCGGTGTCTTTGTCACGGGCGACTAAATCACTAGGTACTTCACTGGATAATTACCAGCTCAGCAACCCATAAAGTGAAGCGCACTTGGACGAAGGCTCGACTGTCACTGAAATCTTTCTTCGCGGGAATATTAAATGAAGCGGTGATCCAACACACTTGAAGAAAGCGATTGCGAAGCACTTTCACTGTACAGGCACGAAGGTGAATCGCTTATCAGTATCGAAGCTGATAATCGTTAATGACTCTAATCTACTGCTGGGAAATTATATTAAGAATTTACAGAACGCATAAAACAATGGCTAACGGATTTTGACGTTTTATCGGACGTCTCTTGTTAAATATGTTAATTTAATGTTACGGACGAGAGACCAAGAAAAACAATCTTATAAATATTCAAAACGGAGAGATTTTCTAACACGTGGCAATTCGTACACATAGAACAGTTTTTTTTCAGCTGTGGACGAAGACTGAAAAAATATGACGATGAAATTGTAAGGATCAGGAGTCGTAGAGGGAAAAAATAAATGAAGAACAGTCTCGGTTTCTTTTTAACGAGAAACACAAGATTAGAGTCATACCCGTCTATTCGGTTCGTTGATAAAACCAATGAATTGTAAAAGCTGCTCTGGAAACACGTCTGGCTATTAAAAAGGAGTAGCCCCGAAGTACAAGAGGTGAATAGTAATTAGTATCCTGCTTCTCCATACTTGTCATGTAAGCTCAGCCATTCTCGAAGAATTTCTATGCACTTGCAGTCCCATTCACACCGGGGGTTCCTCGGAGACTTCCTCGCCGCGCATTTAACTTTACCGAGTTCGGGCCAACTCGAATCTTTGACCTGTTTAACGTCTCTACGGCGTGACAGGAGAACAAAGCATCCCTGTCCGACGCACAACTTCTAAACCGTGAACTCCGGGACAGAAATCTCGTCAACGTCTGCCAGTCATTAAAAAAAAAAACAAGTATTCCGTACAGTCACGAACTACGAGAAAGACTTGAGAAAAGATCCTCTTTTAAATTCTAGCCTGTTCTAGAAGTCTATTACTCGAATGGACACACGTCGAGAGATCGTCGCGCTCTCTATCGGTATTATCCATCTAGCGGTTCCATTACGAACCACCAGGGTTCTGCCTTATCCTCTGCACTTTCATGTTCAATTTCGTAAAAGGAACTTTGAGGCAACAGAGAAAATTCACTTTATGCGTTTGACTGCGTTGCAGACTGTAGCAGACGACGCTTGTCACGACGCCGACGTTTCTAAGGGTTCGACACGACGTCACGAGTTGAAATTTACCTGAAAAATGGGAGGCAGCTGTCACTCTGCCCCATTTTTATGGAATCGAAAGTGAAAGTTTTTCAGTGCGTCTGCGAGCTCTTTTCCCCTAGCAAATGGAGAATCGGCTTTTACGAATGCATCCATGGAAAATTCCATACTTTGATTTGAGGTTATGTCACGCTCGTTTCGACAGAGAATTAATCCAGTCGATTTTCCAGTGGCCACCGTCTGCAACGAACATCGTGAAGTCGATTAGGAACCTTTCGAAGAATCCAGAATTGTAAGTCTGTCTGGCAGTTTGATCGGGTGTATCGTGCGTAAAGTAAATCCCGAAACCAGGTGATTCGTGAGTCGCAGAAACGTGACTCTTCCCAGCTGACCTAGTAATTCTCCGTATTATGAATTACGTCATCTATCAGGCCAAGGGAGTGTCTAAAGTTTTCCCGGTCGTTTTTCGCGAACGACTATGCCGACTCTGCCTGCTGGTCGCCATGCAAAACGGCTAATTGGTATGTTGCTACTGTTGCAACGCTGTATAAACTCCAGCGTCACTCCTATGGAATACACGATGCACTTTGACCCAGGTAACCCCTTATAAATAGGTCGCCCTTATTTATCATGACGAACGTACAGAAACTCTCGGCAGTGCTTATATATATATTCTCGTCAAGATAAGATTTCGCTCAGAGAAAAGGATTATAGAGAAAGCGGAGGATGTGTGGAAAGTGACGCTTTAGCTTGTCCTCCGTCCTGCCGCTTGTCCAGCCAAGAATCTTCGTGAAGCGTCAGCAAAATGGCGGCTCTTGTATAACCCATTGTAATTTAGCTTTCAGCTTAAGAACTTAAGGGATGCTGGAAAAACTTTATATCTAAATTATATATACAATTTAGACATTAAAGACTGTGTTTTGCTTCTGCGCTGGCTCGCGGATATCTCGAAGGAAATATTGTTAGGAAATAAGAGGCTGTAAATCATTCCCTTGGTAAACTTGTTTATGTTGCTTTAAACCCCTTTTCCTCTCGAATACCCTGCATGCATATACATATTAAATTCCTATGCATCTTTCGATCCTATTAGCATTATCACTTCCGACATAATTTCAAATCAGAACTGCTCGGATATGCATTCCTTAAGCCGTTAACCGATATTTCATGCAGCCTTGAGTCCCGTAGCCACGACATCTCCGTCGCGAACCTCTAATCGTTATCTATATTTTCTCGAAATTTCTTTCAGAACGTGAAACCGATAACCCAACTGTAAAAGCGTCGAAACTTTTTAAGCGTCTCCGTCGATAAAGTAGGAAAATCCCGAGGTCAAAATTGAGGAGCAGGTGCGTCATCTTTGAAGTACATCACGGACGTCGACTTTTCGGTTAGTTTATCAATTTTTTTCTTTTTTTTTTACAGACCCAAGGCAACGAAAAATTATGGTAATTATTTTGAAGTAAAAAAAGAAGAAGAAGAAGAAATTTTCCAACGTCAGCAGCGTAATTCCATTTACGAAAATTAATATATAACGTCGCGAAGAAAATAATATTTTCAAAGCCATCGTCTTCTTATCATAAATATTTTATTATCGAGCACGTGGCAATTCCTATAGGCTGTGTACGTAACGTCGAGGAATGAAATTCCTAATGATATGTCGATTAAAGAAACGTCCTTCAAAAGGTGTTACCAATCCAGGTACGCGGTACAAGTGGGTCACGTCGGTGAACTTTGACACGGATGACGTATATGGATACATTACGTTAAGGTACATACTCGTTAAAAAGTATGGCGATTATGAAATTTGAGGGATCTTAAACAAAAAAATGGACACAAAGCCGTAACGAGCTTTCGTTTATCCGCTTCCCCACGTCCGAGCAGCCGATTAACGAGTATTTAATACATGCCCTGTACAATGTACTTATGTATTACGTAATTTTATCCTGAAAAAAAGGTAGATGATCTGGCCCTTTCAAGGGATCCCGTATTCATTGAATATTAACGCCGAGTCAACGTTACGTCACTTACGTAAATTCAACGGAACGGAAAATTTCGATATCCTCCTATGCAACCTCTCGTAATAAAAGCAGCGAACCAAACTTTGTCTTGCGCTCGTAAAACATTTTCCAGGAGACTCGTTACCTGGACGAAGGATCTTTAAGAGAGCATCTGGACCATATCTTCTACTTGATTACGAGAAAGTTCTACTTTATAGCTACGTTACATTAGAAAGTAATGTTACGAAGTGCGTGGTATACGCGTTGCGAATTGTAGCTGCTTAATTATAAGATACGTATTTTGATTAATGAAAATAATTTTTTTTTCAAAAACCCGTACGACGTAATATTTTTTTTCTATGAAAATTTGCCTTTAATATTTATTTAATAAACATTTATTAACTCGCGAGATGGCTAAGGAATTAATTTATAAATTTAAAGATTCATCAATTCTTATTTAATTCATTTGGCTATTTACGAGGGTGTCCCTGTTTTTCATATGTGTCACCCTCAAGCGAAGACACCGGCTGCAGCTGCAGCCTTTACATTGAAAATTCACCATGAGGTAATTCCCTGCAAGAAAGTTCCACCCAGTGCGGCAGCTCGGCTTGCAACAGGCATTAAGATTTTAATTAAGAGAGCTTTGCAGTTCCTTTAGACTTCGATACGATGATCTTGAGTAAACTCGTGGAGAAGCATCATTAAATTTATGTGCAGTAAATTCGTGTAATTTTTACGACACCCGTTACTCACGCTACAATGTGTCCCAAGTACAAAGGTTCCTAATTAATGAAAAAGCAACGTAAAGATGGAACACTGAAAAATGGGAATAATTTCATAAGGTTTAATTAATTATTTAATTAGTCTAATCGATCGGTCATTTATTTATCGTCGAGTGGATTACTTATCGTCATTTGCGTTATCGCGTCAAAATGTCCCAGCAGGTTTATTACGTGATTTGCTATTTTGATAACGATCCGTGTTTCAGTCTGCCATATCTATCGTCGGTAGCTCACGTTGATCTTGGCACAGACGTTGTACGCTGAGATTTGAATTTCCCGCGTCCCACCGAAGATTACACGTCCCACACGCATAGTACATTTCCGATTAGCATACAACACGCGACGATACGGTTCTCACAGACCGTATCAACATTATGGATAACAAGGAGCCGCAACCTCAGACAGATTGATAATTGCATTGTCAGACCTTGAAACATATTGCTCTTGGAAGACGTCAGAATTTGTCTTTTTTTTTTTTCGATAGAGACTGTACTTTCGCTACAGAGCACACAGAATACGTAAAAGCTGTGTCGAGGTGCAGATTTCTTGCTTAAAAAGTCTCAAAGTTCTCGAGGGATCGAAAGGTGCGTGAATTCTATAATACGCTTGTCCCGGTATCATATTTATATCGTTAGATATAAACGTCAGACACGCCAGGCAAAAGTTCCATGAAAGACTCAGGAGTATATATATATACATATACAGGGAGCGTCAACAGGTACCTAAACCAAAGAACATTGTCAAGCACCGATCGGTCCTGCATCCCAATTCCAGGACATCGTTGACGCTCGCTGCGTTAGTTGTAATTAAAAGATTTGTCGTGAGAGGGCAGCGCTTGTCGGTCAGTAGTCGAGTGAGTGGGGGTACTGAGACGTACTGACAGGTCTGGGAAAGAATGCATCGTCATTGGGCTTTAGTCTTCCTAGAGTCGATCTCCTATATCGAGCTCTTGGACGCTGCGTCCTTTCTTCCTTCATCAGTCTCCTTTCTCTCTCTCTCTCTCTCTCTCTGCATTACTACTTTGATTCATTAATCGCTTCTTCATCTTCTCATCTGTCTGCTGAGGTATATTAACTTGATTATCTACTTTTTATCTTTATTGATCCAACGCGACTTCTTTCTTTCTTTCTTTGTGTTACCTATTTTCCCTATTTCTTTCGCTGGGCTATACCTTCTTCGCGATATCACTCTGGTATCGCAGTAAACTCCGCAGCAAATACGCCAAGACGGTTTGAGCGGTGGGGAGTCACGGGTTGGCGTCGGCATCCCTTACTGCGCTCTCTAGGGGAGCGGTCACGTCAATCTGCGTTCGCTTGTGCTACTCCAC
>JASANN010000651.1:41546-55255 GCA_031762395.1 Calameuta pygmaea | reverse complement strand
ATCTTCCGGCTCCGGTCGGTTGCTGCTGCCAAGTGATTCGTTGCGGTCGACTCGGCTAGGGGTGATCGCGACTTTTCATAGCCTGGCTCCTTTAGTCCCGTCTCCCGACTCTGCGACCCAAGCCAGTCCCATTGCTCGGTCCAGGCCTTCTCGCGTGATTCTCTCTTTGTCAAAGTCTGGACTCTTGTCTCGCGTTGCTCCACGTCCCCGACTTAAGTCTGTCGAAGGTCAGAATCCCCTTGGCGGCCGTCACGCCTTTGCGCCACAGCTGTTCGCTGTTACCTCGGTAACTGTCAGCCGGACCAACGCTGTGCCTACGGGCTGGGCCCGATCGCGTGCCTTTCGCACCCCAGACTGCTTAATCCGCTCCTCTGAACTTGTCCCATGTTAATTGTCATGCTTCTCAGAATTCTTCCACACCTACATAAACTTTTCCCTGAGGCTTTCTGCCGCGAGCCTTCAGCTCACTTCACACCGTCTCTCTTCATACCATCTACCCCTTATCGATCATTTCCAAAAAAGCGTGACAGCCAACAAGTCTATTTCTATAACCACGTCGCGGAACTCGCTTGCCGATTCACGGTCCTCGAGTAAACGAAAGTAGTGCAAAAATCGAAAATTCGCGTAGTGCAAAAAATAATCGTTCGAGCCGAGAAGTCGTAGCGCGAACGGATATCGGAGTGTCGAAGGACGAGCCCCGGAGCTGTGAACTGTACATAAGGAAAGCTGAGAAGAAGATCTGGACGCAACACGTCGAGGAGGATCCTGGGGTGAGTGACTTTTTCTATTTTTCCTTTCCCGCTCGCCTTAGACGTTTGCTTAAGCCGACCATCCTGAGAAAGCTACGCGTTTGCTATACTAAGCGCACGTGTGAAGTAACGTGTAGCTTCCCAGCCGCGAATGAAATTTCGTCGATGCATTTTGACAGCGTCTGTACCCGCAGGTATCGTATAGTCTCCTCGGCTACACTTCTGTCTATAGTTCTCGTGAGTGATCGACCGCGGATATACTGCATACCAAATAACTTTAACTCGGGATATACTTTGACTACGGAGTTGAAGGTAATTGAATATTTTGCACGTATATATATACACGTGCAGGTTGCGCAATACGTCGTGCATATTGCATAAAGGCGTTCGGGTAAACACGCAGCGCGACGACAACTTTCATCAAGATGGCCGCCGTCGATAATTCCTTCCTTGACCCACGAGAATCCCGTCCACATCATCAGGCTCGAATGTACCGGGTGTCGAAAGATTGCGTGGAATTTGCCCAAGAGGAAATAATGAAAAAATTAAAATGAAGCTCCGAAGGTTACACAGAGGGCAGCTTAAGGCGCCAAATACGCCTGACGCGAAGCGACAACAGGTCTGGTTTACAGATTCCTGTAAAAGCAATTGATTCGTAGCAGCTGGCAGCGTTAAAGAGGCGACAGTGGGAACGTCGTGTAAACGAGCTCCGTTAGGCTGAATATAAGGGGGGAGGGCGGAAATCTCAGTAATCCAAACGGTGGGATACCGAGATTGAGAGTCGAGAGAGCGATTAATCAAACCGAGCGCAAATCCTCGAAATGAGAAGCGTGATAAAATTTGACGTCAACAAATACAAGAGAGAAAAGGTATAACCAGCGATAACACGATATCGGAGAATTTTTCTGCAGCCTCCTCGTGCGTGGAGGGGTTGGAGGCGGGGAGGGGATGGAAGGGAGAATCTTCAATGCGAGTAGGATAGAGCGAGAGAGGGAGCGAAGTAAAAAAAATAAAGAATACAGGATGAAAAAAGAAAAAGGAAAAGTAAATGTCGAAGCGGAAGGAAGACGACGGAACGAAGAGAGTGTCTCGTTGAAAGGCCAGACACGTAGGCGCTCTGGCGATACGTGTGGAGCTTCCAACAATGGCGCTCGGGACGAGCCTGATATTTTCAGTGAGGAGGCTGCGATTCTTTCGGATTGCAGACTCCGGAGCGAGAGGAACGCGGATTTCCTATTGGGTCGGTCGAACGGACGGATGCTCGTGTAGCCACGCGGAGCCACGCGGTACGTGGGCTGCAAATGGGCCACGAGTGTTGTAGAGGCGCGAGGGGGAGGAAAACGTCCACCCGGTATATATCGTCCAGACAGCTGATTCGTTTTGACGGCAGTAAAGAATTTTCGTCGGTAAAGCAGTTTTTCATGTTGACGATTATTTACCTGCAAGGCGGAAACGGCGCACGGATTATCCCTGCCGGAGTAAAAAGTAGGACACAGGGTATATTCGTTTAGCCATTTGATCCAGGTACTGGGACGATCGTGATCCTTTAGCCACGAGTTTGCCCTACCGGGTGTCTTCCTTGTACGAGAGTAGATTGGCCATCAGGCTACTTTTGCTGCGATCTGCTGCCCATTGTGCCGGGTCGCTCGTTAGGTTGCCGAATTCGTGAAGATCCTGGGCCTTTTGAAACTTTGTTAATTGGCACGCGACACGAATTATTGGGACTTAATGATCGCGCGCGATAAGGACGTCGCTTAGGCGGGTTCGGGGAATCATTTTAGTCCGAGGTGTCGGGATCGACTTGGCCGAGTATCTTACAGGTAACAGACACGCGTCCGCGTCTGAATGAGCTTTGGAGTCTCGGTCTGACCAGGGAAGTTCGGGCTTTGCTCGAATCGCGACGCCAGCGGCGCAACTGGACCGGGACTGTTTCTAGCTTCTGGCCTCTGGCTTCTAGTTTGCCAGTTTCTCGGTATGAGCTTCACGCTGCGCTCCAATAATCCAGAAACGACTCTCGCAACTTCGCCGCGATATCCGAGCGAAGAGGAACGGCCGATTTGTGCCAAACGGATAAGAGGCTTTTCGCGTCGATTCGAAAGGGACACCACTGTGTCCGGCGGAGTTCGATATCCGGATGGGTTAGCTAGCAGCACCAGGCAGTAGCAGCGACAGGTCGCGAAGGGGTGATTCTCTCTTGAACGAGAGAGAGAGAGAGAGAGATAGATATATGAAGATCCCTGTATACGTCTATAGTCAATGGCTGTATTACGCTCGACCAATCATACGCCTGGAATACGCGGAGATGGGTTCTTTGTCGTGATTTTCTTTTTTTCTTTTTTTAAAGGAGGTCGCGAAAAATTGGCGAAATTGGCAAAAGAGAGTTTCGTGGTCGCGTGCTACTGATAACGCCTGGTATAGGGGTTGAATCCTCTATCGCAGTTTTACCCTGTAATTTGTTTCCTCTATCGAGCTGAAGAATTTAAGAGGCAGACGGCGAGGGTGGATCACCACCACCACCCCCCTCGCCCTCGCCCCTGCCCCCCTCCTACCCTCTCAGACGGCCTTTGTTAAACTTCACCCTGGTCGAGTCGAGACTGAGGAATGTTGCCGCGAATAGCGCGCATTAATTGTCCATTGTTTTCGCGGCGTTCCAGAATGCGAGGTTCCCCGCAAGGCGGGACATACGGATCCTGGTGGCATCCGACGTCCATTTCGACGGCGCACCGAGACACCCACGTCTACGTTCACGGCGACGTCGTCGTCGCGACGTCGTAATAAAGCGAGCACGACTGCATTGGGTATCCGGTGACCGGGTTGATGTCGAAGAGAAGAAGAGAAAAAAAAAATAAGATCTAGGATTCGAACGTACGTGGAAATTGAAAATACTCTGCATAGCTCACTCACTCTCCCCCCCCCCCCTTTCTTTCTCTTTATTTTTTTTCCCTGCACAGAAATAAAAGTTTGGTCCACGTTGTTGTATCGCCATGTCGACAGCTCGAGCCACAAGCCACTGCGCCGATCGTCGAATCGCGCGAGGGATCAATTATTCCGACGTCCTTTAAAACTGGACGCAACGTCGAGGGTTGGCGTAATTTATTTTTTATTTTTTTTTTTTTCGAAATCGCACGCGATAACCGTAATCGCAAGGTTAAACTTTTTTTTTATCTCTCTAACCTTCACTCGGTCGCCAAAAACCCATGTCAATAAATTGTTAAGATCGAGCAAAAACGACCGAAGCCCTGAAAATCTAATGGGGCACGTTGGGCTAGGTCAGTGTGACGTAGATAAGATATCGCTCGAGCATCTTCGTAACTCGTAACTCGTAACTCGACGTGAGGTCCTCCAAGTGGCGTTAGGAGTCGCGAGAGCCAACCTACGCGAAGGCTGCATCTCGCCGAGAAGATGCGAGAGAGCACAGCATCCGCGGGACACGTAGAGAGAGAGAGAGAGAGAGATGTAGGCGTGGCAGTCTGGTTGGTCCGTTGGAAGTTCGCGCGTGCACGTTAGAGAGTGACAGGAGGAGGAGGAGGAGGAGGAGGAGGAGGGGGGGGGTAGTGGGACGGGGAGGGTGGTCAGGATGAGTGGGAGGGAGTGAGCCGAGATGGCAGCTCCTGCGGCGAAGGGTGTCCGAGGGGATGGCGACGGGGTGGGAGAGGGGTGCCAGAAGAGAGACGGAAATAGGGGATGATACCTCAGTCACCGCCCGATGCTCGGCGCGCACGGTTTCCGCGAGGGTCGCTCGTATTCGCGTGCGCACAAAAATTAACTCTTTCGCCAGACGCCAAGTGGCCTCGTCAATCGAAATGACGGCCTCCTGTCCGAAGGCTCTGGGAAAACGGCCAAGCTAGTCGGCAAGAAAGTTCGTCGACGTCACGGCCGATCTGGAGCCGATAACGTCTGGCTGCGCTGTGCACGAGACTTTGTACTTTTTTTTTTCTTTCCTTTCGCTTGTCAATTTTAAGGGTACCGGAAGGACACGGGGCTGCCGATGGAAAGGAAGAATTGACCGATTTTCAGTGAGTGACGCTAGTGGGATGTGTGAAATTCACTTTTTTTTATTTTCTGTGTTTCGCGCGTCGCGTCACGGTTTTCTGTGAATCGGTCGGGGTTTTTTTTATATTATCTTTTTCTTTTTTTTTTCTATGCGTCGGATATTTCCGCGACGGGGATGACTGTCTTTCTTCTTGTCTTTCTTCAAAAGTTCTTTCATGCCGAGAGGCTTACTTTTGTCGCTGCGGGATAAATCGAAAAATCGTATCGTATCGATTAGGTGATTTCGAGTGATTGATCAGTATTTCACTCTGTGTGTAATGCCGATACGGTATGTACGTCGGGACTGAAGTATGTGAAGCGCGAATGAACTGACGAGTCGAGCGCGTGGAGGAAGAGGGGTGGGTGGAGGCATTTTGAAAAAGGAGCTGTGCACTTCAGTGAGTGAGTAGACATTTTTTTTGTGCGCGCTGTGTAGATTTTGCGCGTGTATTGTGATCAGTGATTTTTTTTTTCATTGAAAATCGATCTAGACGATCGATCAATTTTTTTTTTTTTTTAATAGGAACCTACTAGGCGATCTTTTTACTCGTGATTTATCTTGTACGTAAGTTTCACGTGGAATCGTGACGCTTTCGATGTTTCATCCTGACGTAGGACAGTTTAATTAGTGATTTTTGAAATGTAAATTTTACGCCAGTCCAAGGTGCACTTTTTTTTTCTGGTCGAAATTTTATTTTATCTTTTTTTTGCCACTCTGCACGCTCGTGAATCGTATCGCCGAGCTTCAAAGAGATAAAAGTTTCTCCGGTTGCTGAGTAAAAAAAAAAAAAAAATGGTATAATTAAGAAAGGAGTGGCTCGAGATAAATTTGTAATTTGAATTTTCGATTATTACTTTTTTGATCTCCGCGTCACCGCAATCGTCATTGACGGACCGAGTTGGATTCGCGATAATGTAAAAGTCCAGACGACGGATGCGTTTTAACGGGAGGAAAAATTTTCATTCGGAAAAAATATTAAAAGAACTTTGTCACAGCTCGACGCGTATCTGTTATCGTGTTAATATTTGTGCCGCCTTGAATTATCGCCGATCGAGGCTATCGAAGCTGAGCGCATTTAAGGAGCAACTTTTCGCAACTTCATTATCGAGGGTTCGGTTCAGGAGAAATAATATCGCCACTGGGTATATGTTACTTTGGAATTGTGATTATTTAAAGTTTTTTTTTCTCGTGCCCCCCCCCCCCCTCGCCCCCCCGCCCCACAAAGTGCTCCGAGCAAAGTTTTACAATCGTTTCGTCTCCTTTCTAAATCTCGTAAAATCGTCCTGGGAATTGCGCTGTATTGCGGAATAAGAAGCAAAGCTTCAGGAGAAATTCGTTTTCATGGCGATTTAGCCGTGAACGGGGAGACCGCCGGCTGACTTAAACCTCATCGCACTACTTACTCACTGACCTGGGATTTGCAAGACAGACTATTAAATGTACATATATATATATATATGTACATTATTTTATATATATATATATATATAAAAAAACTTATTAACGTTTCTATAAGTTAATTAAGAAGATAAAAAAAATGTTTGAAATTCAAAAAACAATCCTCGTAAAGGAACGAACGTCGCTAGACGGGATTAGTTAAAACTCATGGAAATTTGTCATTTTTTACTGAAACCCAGTGATAAGCTTTTCAAGGTCCACGTGAGTGTGTCGATTTAGTCGATTTGGCCGGCAGAGCTAATTTCTCGTTCGGCCGATATGGGTCGGGAGTTGCCGAGCAAAAGTACTGCGATTGCAAAAAGAACGAATGGGGACGTACAGGGAATGAGATACGTGCTAATGGCGTAAGGGATTAAATAACGGGAGAAAAAGATGAGAAACCAGGAGGAGGAATCCTGAGAAGGAAAATGGGGATGACACGTGAAGATTGCGTGAGAAAAAAAAAAAGGCGGAAAAATCACTATCGAAAGTTTTACATAATATTTCGATCACTATTGGAACCGAAGTCCGATACTTTCGCGATTTCTTTTTTTTTTCCCACCCGGTATCCTCCTCCAGTCGGCTGCTCTGTATACGCGAAGATCGACGAATTTGTGATTAGCGCGCGTCCGCGGCACGCGGCGTGTAGCAAACGTCTTCGCGAAGACGCGGCAATTAGGCCATTTGATAATTAAGACTAATTGGGTTACGAACGATGGGAGTCGGAGGGGGGGTGAATGAAAGAGACGAAGGGAGGGGATGGCTGCACGTTCGCTCGGCTCCTAAGTGCCAGCGGGTCTTAATTTAATTTAACCCTTTGCTCGGTCGCTTTTGCATCGCCGTGTAATTTTCATTTCTCACTCGCAGCTCGAATTCTTCGTCCTGAGGCCGCAGACATCAATTTTATTCTGTTTATCAGGTAAACTGGGTTTCGCACCGTTTCCACTGCATTATGCATGCTTACGTCGATTAGGCTTTCTCGATGCACCTGATTCTGCATCGAAAGGCATCCGAAACCCATCGAAAGTACAGTCGCGCTCACAATTCGTCCTTCTCTCACCCAGCTTGGTCGTCCTGACCTTCAAAAAAGATTTATATCACTCGTAAACGGGCCTTAAAAAAAAAAGAACTTGTTACATACACGCCAGAGATCTTTATTTTCTTCCCGATCTTCCCACGCGCTGTTCTCAGGACTTCGGCCTATAAACTTCCCCCCCCCCCCCCCCTGTTTCTGATGGAAGGAACCCTTAACGACGTCATAGGGTCTATTTACCAGAAATGAAAAAAAATGTATCGAGCAAATCAACAACGTGAACGTTTTTTCTTGTTTGCTTTTTTTTTTTTTTCATTGTCTGTACGGATGACTGTTAGAATATATATATATATATATGTATACACACGCGTTGCCCTTAACTTCTGATATACATATATCGTGCTTCTCAATAAATTATTCGAATACGTTACCGTAGTTTTGGGAGGGGATGTACTTGTTGCTCGAAAGGATACTAATCCATCCTGGGCTAATAAAGTTAATTTGAACGGACTATAGGGCGCAGTGGTACTGCGCTGCTAATTCGTTAGGTCTGCGTCTTAGCGAAGCGGCAAATTTTATCAGGGAAATCTCGAATTCTTTAACGGGTTTCGCAGACGCAGGACGAAAATGACATTTAGTTATCGCAAGACAGTAGCGTCTGACCTTTGAACCCTTTGGCGGTACCCGTTGACAAGTGCCGGCCGAAGTGTCCACGCAGGACCAAAGCAGCTGCGGGCGAACGGATCGTTGTTCATCTTTATTTACTTTTTTCTAAGATAATTTTTTTATTTTTGCTCAAAAATCTCTTATCGCGTAAAGATTCTTGCAGCCAACTTTTTCTCGGCCAATCGGATTCGTTCGCGTTGTCGGGGATTTTTCTAAATTTTTTTTTTGCTTCCTTCTCGCGCTCCCTCTGGAATCACGTAACTTGCGATTCTTCGATGAAATTCTTGGCCGTTCGGCTGGCTGGCTGAGTTCTGCTTGATTAACGGGCCAGAAATTTGGACGATCCTTGCCTCGTCTCTAAGAGATCGGCTGATCCTTGAGGAAGGCGTCGCTATGTAATTATCGGGGATGATGGGGGAGAGGGAGGTTCAAGGAAATTTAATTATGCGATTTAGAAATACATATATATATGTATGTATATTTGCGACTCTCATTGCCCAGCTTTAGGAGTTATATATATATATATATATGTGTGCGTGTGTGTGTGTTCGTGTGTGTGTTACGTACTGCTTTGCTCCATTAAAGGATTCTCTCTCGAAGTCCTAGTGGCGCTGAACTACTAAAGTTGGCAGCTGAGACTCGAGAGATGAGAGAGAGAGAGAGAGGGAGGGAGGGGGGGGGGGAGAGACGCTCTGAAGGCGTCGAGAGTTGTTTGGCTTAATTAATGGGCATTAATTAAGGATCGAAAATACAAAAGGAAGGCTCGAAATCGTTGGAAGAAAAAAACTTTTTTTTTTTTCGCGATTGGAAGATTTGTACAGGGAAGTAAAAAAAAAATAATGTTGAGATCGAAGGGTTAAAAAATCTTCGGTTAATTTTCTCACTCTGTTATAACCCTTTCGGGTCTCCGTGTTCGAGGCTCGTTCGATAGCCGAGGAATCGACGTTTTCGCAAAAGTAGGATCGATTGTTAAACAATTTTGTTCCTTTCGTCGTTGCAAGTTCAGCCGTTGCCAAGACGAGCGATATCTGTGGACACGTCAATGCGTCAGAGATTCTCTGCTGTCTCGTAACTCAAAGTCAGGATAAACATGGCGACGAGTTCAGGCGAAAGAAACACGCCCGAAGCTACTTCGAGCTTCGATGCGTTTTGCGATCTATATATACGCACGCTGTGTATAAAGGGTCGGGAATGACGTCACGGGGAGAGAGAGAGAGAGACAAAGAGAGAGAGCGAATGCTCTTTCGTCCTCGGGAAGGATATTAATCGGACGTTGACGACGTCAGCGACGTCAGCGGGACCCTCGTCGGTGTATTTGCCAGCGAGTAACCCGCGGAATAAATATGATCAGAGCCGAGAGATCGAGGACGCGTGAGCGATCGATGCTCTTGGATCTCCGGGTGTATAAAGCAGAGGGAGCAAGTGAGAGAGAGAGAGAGAAAAAATGTTGAAGAAGTTTTTTTTCCCATGGATCTTTGTGCCGGATAATAAATCCCAACGATAACTGCGTCTGCACCTTCAGCTGAAACCGGGAAAGTGATGAGCCGAAGGCGTGGTGCATTATGCGTCCCTTCTGGTGCGCCTACTGGGGCTCTGGGGGGGGGGGGGGGGCTTTTACTTTTGGTGGACAAATTTGGAAAGGAACGGGGGGGAGGTTATACGTCATAAAATTACTCGGGGATATACTTGCTCGTAGAAACAAGGCAATATTTCGCAGTCGGGAGTCGTCGGGAGTCGGCGGGAGTCGGCGGGAGTCAAGTCTCTGGCTCAGCGTAACCAGACCAAAACGCTGCGGGGAAGCCAGTCGCCTGGGTCACGCGGGATTTATCACTCCGGAGTTTCTTGCCCGGACTGAAAACTCGGGCAGCATCGGGAACGCTGCCATTTTCGAGTCTTCTAGCTGAACCGCGATTTCCCGAGGCTCGGTTGATCCTGCCTTTTTTTTTTCTTGTCGCTGTGAAATCTGACTCTAACGTAACGTTATTCCTTTTTTTTTTTCTTTCCCCTCTTCCTTTACGCCCTTCTCTAAGCTTCTAATCCTTGATCAACCGTTTTTCTTTGCGACTTTTATACGATCGTTTGGAAATTGCCAAGGGGTGTGTAATTTGAGTAAGTTTTTTTTTGGCAAACCAGTCATCGACGGATATCTAGTTTATCGGTAAAAAATCGTCGTCGTTTTCTTCCCTTCGTCAAAAAATAAGTGACAAACCTGCCTCTGGTCGCTCTTCGTTTATCTGCCTCTGATCTTTTTTTTTTTTTTTATATAAGAGTCACCTACCCCTAGTCGACCTGCTACGCACCTTAGGTATCCAGACGCGAAAGAAGCGGCTGAAAGTCTCAGAGGTGAAGCTCGAGGGCGAAGATTCTGTCTGAGGGTTGAAAAAGGGGGTGGTCGATGTTTATGAAAGGGGGGTGGGAGTATCGGGCGCGGCTGCTGGGTTTCATAGAATTTAGTATCGAAAAATTATAAGAGCCTCCTGGGGGTGGATAACAAAATTTGCCTTTTTCCCCCCCATACAGCCCCTAATATTTGAAGTCGAGCCACTGCGCATGCGCACCCTTCGAAATGTCGGCAGGTGAGATCGCGTGAAAGTAGATCGGGTTGGTTTTAAGGATTTTTTGTTTTCTCTTTTGTTTTTTTTATGATCCCTCCCCGTCCACCCCTCTTCTCTCACCTCTACTTAAATAGCAACAAGGAGTAATGCGGATGGCCGTTCGGCGAAGTTCTCGATAAAGCTAAAAGGCAAAAGGCCGCGAGGAGGTTAGGTAACGTCGAGGAAGTTTAAGACTCGCGATGAGCCCCGAGTACCTAAAACGCGGGTGAGATAAGGGGGTAGCAGCCTCGTAGAAAAGTTGAGAGTTATCGTCGAGAGGGGGCCCCACTGACGAGTTTGCGATAAATTATCACCGCGTATATCCTACTCCTGTTTTCATGGCTTTCTGCCCGGTAACGCTTTCTCGCATTAGAAACATTTTTAGTGCCCGTTTTTCATCTGCGCTACGTCTATATACCTATATATCGCTCTCGCGATAACAACGCCTGTACGTTACGCTCAGATCGCGTATCGATGACGCAATCCAAGTTGTCAGTTTAACGAATTTTTTTTTTTTTTTCTCGTACTTTTTGTATCTTGATATATTTTTTGGTCGCATTTTCAATTCATATTTTCACTTTCGGCTTCCAACTCACTCGGGGCTATGCTGACGCGCACGTTGATCATGCGCGGAATGAAAAAATTAATTTCCTGTCAAAAATCCCTCGGGAAGATATTGGGCTCGTCCTTCGTCGACTCTTATCGAGAAAAATGGAACCTGCAGATTTTTATCTGGACTTATTGGATTTGAAAGACACGCTATAGCGATTTCAGTATGTCGCACCAGCGATGGCGCCACTGACGCCTTTGACGGATGGCGCTGCGTACCCGCAATGCTTCACTCTTCTGTTCACCTGTAATCGTGCTACTGAAACGTATTATTCTAATATTAAACGAAGCGTTATTAAATATTCTCACCGACTCCACTTTACTTTCACAACCTTTAACTTCAACAGGACTTTAGACAATAAGAAAGTGTTTTGGGGGAGGGGGGGGGGGGGTGGCATATATTCATCTGGCCTGAAATTGTGGCTTTGTTGGATCAAAAAAAGTTTTTGAGTTTTACGTTTACACGGTATCGCGAGTATCTACCAGCCTTATGGAAACGTCAAAAATTGTATAGATCTTTTTTTTTTTTTTTCGAAAATTAATTTTTAGTTACGACATTTTTCGAAATGCCGGAATCAATTGTTTTTTGTTGTGCTACATAATTCGGCATGTGAATAGGGACTGTTGATCGAATGAAAATATAAATGTTACATAATTGGTTAATTGATTTAATTAATTTCGATATCCCTTTGGATACAATCGAACAGGTAGTTTTTTTTTTTTTTTTTAATCAATTCGATCATCGTATAACAATTTTTTATCTACCTTCACTTTGACCTACCGACGAATGACTTTTCATCTTATCAGTTTCTTCAGACAATTGCTATTCGCAATTTCGCAAAAACCATTCTGAGTCATGGTCCAGGTTACTTTGATGAAATAAAAAAAAAAAAATCTATATCGTATCTCGTTCCCAATGTCCTGAACCCTTTCGTAACTCTTGAAACTTAACCTATGAACTCTAAGAAGGAGAACACCCGGTATATCCATCTGCTAGGACTCCAAGAATGTCCCGAGGGCATCGTTAAGATTTATTGGAGATTTGGTATTTCCAAGAAAATCCTAAATGCACTACGAAACAAGAGGAGACGAAGAAAAATACATGCGCATGCGCGTCCCGAAGGTTCTAGAAAGATCTCCCAATTAGATTCTTCAGGACAGTTAATAAAGGGTAGAAAATAGATATTTCTCAAGAAGTCGAAACCCGATACGAAGGAAGATTAAAGTCCGCATCGTCTGGTGGGCGCAGCCGTAGAGCCCAGGCTGGACTCGATTCCAGTTGATGAAATTTTTTCTCCAGTCGCCCACGCTCGAGCCAATCGATATCGAGTTCTCGATCGATTCGACGTCGATGAGAAATCGATGAAAAAGTTCTCGAGGGTCCGACGGTGCCGCCATCTGTATATCAGGAACGAATGAAGTCGCGAACGAAGGTAAACAATGCGATGGAGAAGAAGAGCAAATGATTTTATAGAAAATTTCAGAAGGCCAACTCGACTACCAGACCGGACTGAACTGCTGCCATCTGCGTGGAAGACTGTGAAGTTATTTTAATTAAAAAAAAGTGAAAAAGGCGCTTCTTGACAAATGGCTGCTCCGTGGTTAAGTTCAAATCTTGTCATATCTCGTCCCGCAAGATTTACGAGACGTGACTCTATTCTTTTTTTTGTCCCCGACGTCATCCACGGATCACCTACGACCTAATGCATTCGTAATTTGTCATAAAAGCCAAGCTGCTCTATTCCCCAGGAACGGCGGTCCGCTGTCAAAACTGATCCAATTATCGTTGGTCGACGTACGTCGGGTCTCTCCGGAGTATTTAGTTTCTCCGAAAATTACTTCCGGAATGGACCGCGAGGGCGCGCCAGGGGAATTCTCTCGAAACGTAAACGGGCAAATATATGTGCGCGCCAGTGCGCCAGGTCGAGGAAGAAGCTTAGCAGCAGCAGCAGCAGCTCGTTCACGTAGAGTCCGAACTACGCTTGGGTCTTGATAAGACAATATACCAGATAACACTAGGATTCTAGTATAGTATAGCAGCAGTACGAATCCTCTGCGAGTTAACGAAACACTGAGGCATCGTGTGTCCATCAGGGACCCCAAACGACAAAAAGCGGGAAGGTAACCGATTTCAAGAGGAAGACGACTTTCGAGGGCCTCCATTTTGTATAATTGGAAAGTTCGATCGAATTATCATTGTACCATAGGACTTGGCATTGATTCTCTCTCTATTTATTTTTTTTTTCACTCTCGGCTAATCCGACACACGAGTCTGCTGCCCTCTTAACTTTTTACTTCGAATCTCTTTACGATTAATTTTCTGAGCTATCGATAAGCACGATGCTCTGGAAAGCTGCGTGCGCTTTGAGTTATCGTACGAACGTCAATTTTTCGAACGGTCCTGTTATCTGTCCTGTCAACGGAGATTCGGAAAGGCAAGATGCAGGTTGGACAGCATCCAAATCTGGCGACTGATAGTTTCGAACGGCTGTTTGAGGCTACGTGTGGAAAATCGATTGGGGGGGGGGGGGGGGGGGGGGGGGGAATTAATTTTTGGTGGATTTTTTTTTTTAGTAATTTTTATTACG
>JASANN010000651.1:31335-41512 GCA_031762395.1 Calameuta pygmaea | reverse complement strand
GGGAATTAATTTTTCGTGGATTTTTGTTTTTCGTAATTTTTATTCCGTTTCTTGTAATTTTGTGATAAGACCAGGGGGAGGGGGCAGGGAAATTGTGATTGGGCCGAGACTCGTCGTGAAATTATCTTTCCGCCTGATTCGAGGGTAATCGTCGAAGGATGTAATTTTAATGATGGACTTACGGTTGATTTGCGTAAATGCCGAAGCGAGAGGGGAAGGAAAAATGGTGCTTTAGGCTCGGTGCGGAGAGGCTGGCTTCAAATTGCAAAAGCTCCGCAATTTAACGTGCTCGCGCGTGCGTGGGCAGTTTTTGCGAATATACGTAAATTTGGAATCGCAACGTAAAGGAGGAAAGAAAAAGAAGCCTTTGATCCAGGCGGTGATTAACGGGCTAGTTTTTATTTCGAATGGAGGGAATTTGAAGGCTCGGCCGTCGCTTCGTTCTAGTTCGTTTCAAGGATGACGTAGCTGGCTGATTTAAATACGTCATCGGTCCAATTCGCGATTTTCGATTGGCGTCGCTGCGACACCGTGAATACGAAATTCTCGTGGGAATCGAACCGCACAAGAATTGCGAAAACCACACGGATCGAGGATATCAAATCGATTCGTTTAAAATCGCTCATTCGCGTTCAAATGAATTTTCGGACTTTGAATTTGATTTTTTTTTTTTTTTTCGAAAGTCATTTACGGCTAGAAAAAATCGTTACTCGGGAGGTTCAAGGATGCAATTGCAGGACGTGCCGTGACAATTCATCACTACCCCGTATATAGATGGAATAAAAAAGAAAAAAATTTTGTGTCGCAGCATCGTTGCTGTTACATTTTGTAAATCTCATCTCGATTGAAAATACTGCTGCACCCTGCACACCGTACAGGAATTTGGTTTGTTAAAATATCAGGATACAGGCTGTGTAACCCATGTATCAGATATCTTGTAATTATCGTAAACTATGGATCGATCGTACTCGAGGGAATGTTGTTGGTGCTGCTGGTGCTGCTGCTGCTGCTGCTGCTGGACCAGAGTGCCAGGAAAGATTGCACAGAGAGAGAGAGAGAGAGAGAGAGAGAGAGAGAGAGAGAGAGAGAGAGAGAGAGAGAGAGAGAGAGAGAGAGAGAGATGAATAAGGGAAGCACAGTTCACAGGATGAAAAAGAGAAAGAGAGAGAAAAAAAAATTGAATAGGAAAAGAGAAAAAGTTTTCAGTAATTAATGGATAATCGTAGAGTAGTTTCGCGCATGCGCACGAGAAATCATCGGGCAACGTAGAAAACGTCACTGGGAGAAACGTATGCGTATCGAAGTCGCGCAGCGCCATTCAACTAAAGGCCAGGAATCCCAGTGGGTTTAACGTGGTGCAGTAGTCGTGAAAAAAGGAAAAAAAGAAAAAGAAAGGGTCAAAGATATGCAATCAATCAGTGGACCCCCCCCCCCTCCCCTTACAGGTACGCGTGGGGCATCCCTTAATTCTCCTTGGTCAGGTGTCTGTTTTCTAATTCTCTTCTCTGCCGCCGTTCGCCTCCGGCAGCACCGGGCGACTCCGTCCCGAAATATGACGCGAGCCAGCAACCTAACCTCAATGACTGATGCTATTTTTCCCGGCGCCTCCGATTCGCTTTTGATATCAAGCCGAATAAAGTGCTGCCACCGTACAGGGAAAGTCGGGAGGAGGAGAAACATTTACTGCTGGAGATAATTGCGAAGGGTCGCTCATCCGTCGACATTGCTGCTGTCCGTTCGTGACGGTTAACCCGACACAGCCAGCGGGTCAAGCGAGTCTCCCAGATAAATCAAAGGAGGAAAACCCGGTCGTCCGTTACGGGTGACGGATCGCGACGACGCGACAGCGTCGCCTCCTGGAAATTCGCATGTCGATGCGAATAGTTTTGCGAATTATCTGGAG
Source organism: Calameuta pygmaea (assembly GCA_031762395.1). Lineage (NCBI taxonomy): Eukaryota > Metazoa > Arthropoda > Insecta > Hymenoptera > Cephidae > Calameuta > Calameuta pygmaea. Next base: position 39,609 of record JASANN010000651.1, on the reverse strand, counting down.
TCCCGCGATGGGGAAAATGGGGGGGGGGGGGGGGGAAAATCGACTGTTGGTCGCTAATGGGACGGAAATGGGAACAGACGTACCGGGTGTATCGATTTTCTCCACTTTGACAAGTGCGTTTGGTTCTCTTTCGCCTATGACAACACGGTTATGGTGACGTTTACATGTACGCGTGCTGCTGGCGTTAACGTTTAATAGGCTAATATCGTTCGGTCGCTGTTTCGCAACATTGAAAATACACGTTATGGAGAAAATTTTTTTTGTTTTTTTTTTTTTCTTTTTTACAATTTATATAAAATTTCATCTCGGTCGAGTAGCTTCTGCTTTATCGGTCTCGCAAAGTCGTAAGCTCGTGATTACGTAATGGAATATTATTTTTTTTTTTAGAGACTTGCGAAATTTCTGCCTATTGATTTTCAATTGCTATGCGAATTTTATGCACGGTACGCATTTGCATTTTGAATTGTAATTGACATTTTAATTGGCCTCCTCTCGAGTCTCTTGACAAGTCATCTTTGAGATTGTTGGGCACCGAAATTGATATCGGAGGGTGGGGGAATTTTTTTTTCTTTTTTTTTTAATTCACTCAAGGGATTTTGAAATCGATGTGTCAATCGCATTCGCGGCATTTTCATTGAAATGGGGTTTAGCTTGATAATTAGGAAAACAATGGCGGTCATAAGTCAATTTAAATTCTTGCATACGTCTATATATATATATATATATGGTGAAATTGAATGGTTCAGCGACTGGGATCATATAGCTTGTGCTTTACTAATACGTGTTATTGACTCGACTGTGTTTCGGACAGTTGCGTCATGTATTGATTATGCGTTTGACACTTGACAATAGGAACGATTCGAATTGAACCGGCTATTTCTCAGATAAGCGTTATCGGGTCGCGAGCATGAATACGAATCTTATCGTGGGAATTTTCGTTTAAGTCAGCGTCGGTAATATATTTTTTTTTTTTTTGATAAGACACGGGAGAGGAGAACGCGTAGTCATTAACTTTTGCGCGCATCTGTACTTCCTCGAGAACAACCGGAATACGTAATAAAGTTATAAAATAAAGTTAACAGAGACGCCGGGGCAAATATTAAAATAAAGTCACCCGGTATATTACGTTTACATGGGAGCGCATAAATTTCCCTTCCTTTGGCATCGCTTTCCGCCGTCGTGTTTACGTCACAATTTTTTCCTTCAGCGTCGACACTGTGCGATATCTCGATCGCTAAGAGATCGATGACCTTTGACATCGACCTAAGGTCATGCCGCTTCATCCCCATGAGGTGTCGAACGACTTTACAGATTGAATTGATCGTTTCGAAAGGTCAGAGAAAGCACAACGATGATCAATGCATTATAGGTGACCCGGCGATATGCGAGGGGGGGGGGTCAAAGGTCACGCGCCGATTTAACCGATTTTAGCAGCGAGATTAATAAAAGAGGGCTCCGAGGGGATGCTGGGAGATCCTAACGAAAATTGCGATTTTTTTTTTTTTTTTTCTAAAGTCCCTTTCCATGTAATACAAAATGGCGACCATGTGCTACCCATTGAAAACGCTAAGAGATAATTACGGGGTTACGGATAACCTGATTAATAGAGAAGTTCCGGCACCCTAGGGACCGGCTGAATGGCAACCACTTGATTACGCGCGCTCGATCGTTAATTAATAATTAAGACTGTTCGTCACGCAACCAACAATTACGAGGGTTCCGGTTACGGATGCGGTTGCTTTGCCGGGAAGTTGATCCGCGGCTGGACTTTCGGCTGGAATCGGATGGTCCAGCAGCAGAGGATCAGAAATTTCGAGCGGGATCGTGTAAACGATTTCGAAATTTGCCAATATGCTCGAATCCATTTTAAGGTACGACGGTCCAGGGCCGTATCGGTATCCCTTTTGCCAATAAAGTATCGGATCGCTGAGACCAAGAGGGGACGGTGTTATCGCGAACGCGATATAGCGCTCGGCTACTGGTTCGTCCTTGGAAATAAATTTGTAGAGAATTTTAATCTTCTCGAAACATTTGACGTCTCGAATTCGCACGAACGATTCGTCGTTTCTTACGTCATCGGCGAATCGGCTGCAGCTTCCTTGAGATACGACGGATCCAGCTCGACCGTTTGGCCAATAAAATTGTCGATTAATTAATTATCAGGTAATTGAGGATTGACGAGGGAATTTCGGGCTGCTGCCAGCCGAAGTGGCTAACCGGCTGCTGCGACACGTGTAGGAGAAATTAAACCGACGGAATGACTAATGCAGCTGCTCTTTGCTGGACCGGAATACTATGGGCGGGAATGGTCGATCAGGCTGATTTTATTATGTCGAACGAGGTATAGGGGGAGTGTAGAGTCGATTTATGTTTTGCGATAAAGTTTTATTCGTTCGTCGTGCGCGTTCTCGATCTGGGCTTTGATGAAATAATCAATTTCTCGTGACGTCACCGAGGATGACCAAATCGCTGTGGGTATACTCTGTCGTTGCATTTTGAAAAGAAATCGGGGCGGGGGGAGGATTAGGGGGTATGGTCGAGAGGATCAAAGATGGCGAATCTTGAGTCTCCAGCGTAGAACGAACTGATCGTAGAACAATGGGAAAATTCGAGGATACTGTGTGGATCGACGTGTAACGTCGTCTGGATTCGCCAGGCTGCTGTGAATTCCTTTGTAGTTGAGCTTCGGCTTTGTTCCGAGCAGAAGACGCCGGTATCAGCCGTGAAAGTGCGGCTGCTGCCGAGACAATTCCTCTTTGTAATCAGACCTCTTATTTATATTTTTATCCTTTTCTTTTCTTCTCTCGATACTCGTACGAAATATAGGTGCCGTTTTGATTAATCATTTTTATCACTATTGCGAATATCTTTTTGAACTTCTGGGTCGTTTGATTTACGTTCAACGTAGGCGTCCATCGTGGCTCCAGTCAGTTCGAACGGACGATTCATATTTCAATAGTAAAATCCTTATGGAATTATAGAACGGAATGCGAGTTTGGTAGATTATTTTTTTTTATTTTATTTTTTTAACTGGAACTATTCATTTCGAGATCGATATGTGTTAATTTTCGAAAATCATAATTTTTGATGAATTTTTTTAATTGCCAATCTCTCACGAAACGTACGTCGAGCGAACGAAACGATACTCGATATCTCCGAGTCGTTTAACCCGACTGTGTGACGTCACGATAATCGAGAACGAAAAAGTAAATCGGCAGAATTCACAACGAGGAGGCGAAATCGATTTGGGCGACAGTCGCCGCCACGAGATGGACTTTTTTGTCTGACCGGCGAAGACTCGATCTCCTCGTCGTTGTGAAAGACGAGCGAAAATCGTTTATTCTTATTTCCATCGGTGAGCGTAAGGAAATTTCGATCACCCGGTAGATTCGAACGTCATCGTAATTTCGGCGATATAAATTGATGCGACATTCTGACGCGAGCACTGATAATCGTATCGAAGTCTCTCGTAAATGATAACCGTGCATTTTCTATATAAATTGGCAAATGGGTATATAGAATATAACCCATGTACATAGATGTAACATAAATTCGCGAGTAAATATATGCAAAATAAGGTATAAACTCTTTTGATCGACCAACCGGAACTCACGGTGAACCCTTGAATTCCGGTTAAAATCAATCGCTGTCTTGCGGTTCCTGTTTTTCCTCCGTTCATCGGTTCATTCAAAGACGGACACCCCTTAGATAATTTTTTTTTTTTTTTTTTTTTCCTCTTCCGCTGATCCACTTGTTTGGCTGCTTTTCACGGGCGATCGGTGCTCTTGAGCAAAATATCCTCATTCAATTTCATAAAGTCCAGTCAGGCTCGGCCGAGGCTCTTGTGGGGGAGCCTTAAGGCATTTCATAAAAATACCTTTGGTTTTTCGAATTTTCATTCGCGCGACTGCTCCTCTGTTTTTCTTCTCTTCGCGTCTTCCACATATATCGGACGTCGCGTTTCGCGGGCGTCTCTTTATTAATCGAGCTGGAGACGCCTGTCGCGCCCGCGCCGACGTCCTTCCACCTGGAATTTCACGGGGACGGAAAAAGCATCGCAATGTCGCTTCGCTTTTATGCACTCGGTGGGATTATAAAATTTGACTAAAAAGTTACGTATTGTTGGAAATCCTTGAGTTAACCTCGAAATTAAATTTTTTTTTTTTTTTGGATTCCCTTTATGAGACGCTCTTGGAGAGAGAGAGAGAGAGAGAGAGAGAGAGAGAGAGAGAGAGAGAGAGAGAGAGAGAGAGAGTTCTTTTCATAAATTCACGTATATGGAGAAGAGAGAAAATTTTCGCATGGAGGAGGAAGGGGGGAGGAGGAGGAGGAGTTATGCGATACTCGTGGAAATTGACAATCGGGTTAGGCTACGAGTGTTTGAGATATTCTTTTTCTTTCTTCTCTCTTTCTTCCTTTCAAGTTTGCCGCGCACTTGGGAAAAATATGAAATTGTAAAATTAGATCGCCGATCCTGGAAAGGGGAATCCCCGACAAGTAGACGGCGGACCTCTTTAGGTATGATCCCATGAGCTCCTGACGACTGTTTTTCATTTGAAATCCCTCGACAGATAAAACACGTATTTATGGCCGATAGCGAAAGGTTATACCAGGATATTTATTGCGCGCGTATATATCCTAGCGTCATCCTCGTAAATCGATAACGGGTTTTGCTTGCGTACAGTGGCGGCGAGTGTATCGACAAAAATGACCCTGCCGAGATAGTAGACACTTTTTTTTTTGTCAATTCAGGATTCGACGATAAGGCCGCGATATCAATCATTACCAGCGAACTATCAATCACCCGGGCGTATTTGGCTCTAGGAGGATCACACCAGATTTCAGACACCTTTCGGATCCTTCCGATCATCCCCGAGAGTCTCGAAAAAGATCCTTGAGCGTGTCTTCGGGGGATACCAATATTTTTAGAAATTTTTGGAAAAAAGTGGCGAAAAACTTTTAGCCTTTCTTTTTTTTTTTTGGAACTCTCCCAGAAGGGGAGGAGGTGAAACTTTTTGTTTTTGAAAACCTACCGACTCTGAACTTTGTCTTGATTTAATTCAATTCAGACCGTCGTCGTCCTTATCATCGTGTAACAAGGGTAGTTTTTAATGAAAATGAAAAATTTTGAAATTAAAAAAAATTTTTGTTTCAAGGACAATCACCTCACTCTTGATTCCTTATTGTCCTTTGACGCTCAACTCCAAGGGCTCTTGTTCCTTTTTTGACAATCTATCTGGCTCGATTTTAATAATCCTTGGAGATAAAACATTTCGAACTTTTATTTTTGGCCTCTTTTGCAATTTTCAAAATTTCACATTGAAACTCGTCTCGGTCTGATGATAATCTTGCTGATGATATCAGATTCGTCATATTGGCAAACAGAGATTTTCTTTGCGAAACTTTGGTTCGGGGGTGGGTTTTATGAAAGGGTAGACCTCCCCCCTCCCCCCCCCCCCCTCTTCCCGGCCCTTTTTTGCTTCTCCAATAACATATACTCCGTGTCTCTTTTATCCGCGTTGTCAATAATTTTGTATTACGTCCAGACAGGGGGATTCAATAAAATTATCATATTTAATTATCGGATTGATTCCCGTATCGAATGGCTCATGATATTGCGAATAATTAAATTTGAATTCGGGCGTTTACTTTTTCTAACAAAATTTTTTTTTTTGCATCCACGAATTTGATTTTTGCGCGTTCGCCATGTGCATAAATTTTACTGCGTCGATGCTCCTGCATATGCATAAGTATTAATATATATTGCAGAGTAGAAATATTAAAATGCTTAGTGCGAAGGTAACGGCGTGACTAACAAATCCCGGATTACGTATATTTTGTTTTTTTCGTCTTTTTTCCCCCTCCAATTTGCATTTATCTGGTGAATATTGAATTTTCCAAAAAATTTTATTTCACTCAATTCGAATAAATCATTTATATCGTTGAACAATCATTACCAAATCAGCTAATGAGATGCGGTACAAGTTGCTCGCGGATCGATTTTCATTAATATTATTAAATTATATCTCCGATTGTTTTCCTGATGCATATTCATAAATTAGGAGGAAAAAAAAAAAAGAAAGATCGGGATGGTAATTTAACGAATATCTGTTTTAATTAGCATACATAAATAAAGATTAGATCGCGGCACAAAAAAAAAATATGAATGACCGATAGAAAAATTGAAAATTATGAAAAAATAAATAAAATGTTTATTTATCACTAATTAACATAAATGCATCTGCGCTCGTTGCGAAAAAAAAAAAATGTTTGACGTAAAATTTCGTAACGATTCGCGAAACAAGCCCGAATAATTTAGTCGGCCGAGTAAAACGTTGCCGATTGGCCGTCGAACGCGCGTCGCGATTCAATCGGGAAAAACAGATCGAGTCGCGTTCGACGAATTCAGCTGCGAGGACGTAGAAGGACGCGCGACTGCATTCCGAGCAACACGTGGACCTATTAATGTTTTAGTTGGACAGGAACATCCTGGACATCCCCGACATCCCGGGAGGGCAAGAGGAGGGGGGGCTTGAACGAGTATTTGCGGAATTCAACAAATGACCTTGAATTCTATTACAACTTGCGAAGCTTCCGAAGCGAGAGAAAAGCCTTTGCCTAATTTGTCAAGTATCTCGAAAGCCGCAAGGTATGCAGCACCCAGCAGCACCCAACAGCACCCACACGCGGAATTAGTTCGACGAAGTTTAACGCAGGTTACGACAATCGATCTTCGTGCTCCTGTCAGGAGATTCGATGGATCAACGAATTCTTGGAGGTTAGGAATAAGCACGCAGCAAGGTGTAACGGGTGTAACGGATGTAACGGATGTAACGGATGTAACGGGTGTATCGGGACGGTTACGCTACCGTCGATCCGTACCGGGCAATACGTTAAAATTTCTAGAACTGAAGTTATGAGGAATCCGGTATAGCTTCGAAGCAGGGAAAGTCGGTCGATCACGTGGGCTGCGGGCCCTAAGATTTCCCATGGGTCGAATGTCTCATGCGAACTGAAGCGACTGTCTTGGCTGTCCCAGAGTTACTCGAATCGACTTTATACACTTAAATTGCTCTAAGACAGAGCTTGTGTGTGGCTCGATGCTCTGGAAGCTTGTGGGAATTTAATAAAGATATAAACAGGGTGCATAATTTTCAAAGGAAGCTGGTCCAGGATGTGGACCACAGGGCAAGAGATCTTTAATTCGTTTGGGGACTCGTGTCCTGTCGATAAGTAAGTTTTGCATTTTCTCGCAGAAAATCGTATTTGCTCGCGCCCTGTGCAAACAGCAATAACCGCGTGCACAGAGCGGCACGTTTAAATATGGATGAGGAAATTGGCGAGTGGAGATGCCGAAGAGTCAGGATCCTGGACTCGCGATTTGTTTACTTGCCAGAAACACCCGTAAATTCTTGGGAATAAATTGAGAAACCAAGGAGATTCCTCCTGGTCGCGCAGCTCAGACTTTGTCTCGGCGCAACTTCCAGCACATCCGGTAGTCAAGATACTTTGGCCGAGTAGTGTACAGCACCTGGAGATGCGCGCGCAACGGCTTCTGCCATTCGGATTCAACGATGTGCGAATTGTGATCGAATACGGATTTCGCGAAATCCTTTGAATGCGCAACGCACACGGGAGGCATTGTCGATTCGACTGAATATTTACGGCATTAGCGTGCAATCCTGGATTCGCGCTCGCGAATTCACGGAACGAGCGTGACGTCTCCTCGTTATCGCGCTTATCTTTTGTTTTCGCTTATCGCAACGACCTCGCGGCACGAGGCTGAAAAATACTTGCAGCATCACCAGTTGCACCGTGTCAAATGCATTTCTAGTTATCACAGTTATTCCTTTGTTCTTTCTTTTTTTTTTTCGTACCCCCCCCCCCCTCCTTGAGCCAAATTTGAAAAAATGCCGGAAATTTTCATGATCCAATCGCACCTTTTTCGTTTCGACTCTATTCAAAATCTCCCGCCAGCCTGCGGCGTCACTTTGGCTCGCGAACGGCCAGAATCGCGCGCGTTCATTGGCTCCTCGGATGCGCAGAGGAGATTGGGAATTGGGAAACTTCAATAGGGGAATCCCCGGGCTCCTTGCTCGGTAAGCAGGAGGAGACCTCGGCTCGCGCTCCGACGCTTCGTCACTTTACCCCGTGAAAAGCTGCGCATTTCGATTCGAATCTTCGTTCGACTCGAACCTACTTCTCTCTCTCTCTCTCTCTCTCTCTCTCTCTCTCTCTCTCTCTCTCTCTCTCTCTCTCTCTCTCTCTCTCTCT
>JASANN010000651.1:0-23302 GCA_031762395.1 Calameuta pygmaea | reverse complement strand
CCCCCCCCCCCCCCCCCCCCCCCCCCCCCCCCCCCCCCCCCCCCCCCAGGGGGGAAAAAAAAATAATAAAAGTTTTCTCATTAATAATTTTATTCTAATTCCCATCTCATTTGCGCCCAGCGAAAAGTTTAACCTGGAAATTCTAATGGGCGCGACGTACATTTGAAAACTCGCCATGGCTGAATTTCGCGGTGTCGTTCAGCAAGGAGTAACGCATGTCTGGCGTTCGGTAGGCTCTACCGGGTGAAATTTAATTAGGAACGTGACGTGAGTTACGCAACCCTCGACTCGACCCAAAGCCAAAGGTTAATCGGTTAATCGGTTGATTGGGAAGCTGCACGAGGAAATCCGAGAGTGACGCAATAAATCGAGATAAGAGAATTTCGATCCGACGTCTCAAAAAGCGTTTGGGGTTCTTTCCCGAGAATGGCCGAGGGGAGTCGAGGAGGACTTCTGGTCAACGAGGATTCGTTCCAGTGCTTACGTCACCAGTTCATTTTCATTCCTCAGTCAAGTTTCGTATTTTCAAGAAATAATTAATTAGTTGAAACTTAATTGAATAATTATCACTCGATAGTCCACAGAGTCTCGTTGATCTTTCTTATCTGAGCGACCGTCGTAAGATTCGCGTTGCTATCGATACGATACGATATTTCGAATCGTATCGATGGACGCGAAAGCTTGCAGTGCTGCCAACTGCAGCGCTCCTAACGGCAGAATGACAGAAGTAGGATTGGAATTAGTAGCTCGTGCCGGAACCCGATATTGCTTCATTGCTTTCTTTGTTGTTGTTGTTGTTGTTGTTGTTGTTGTTGGAGCACGTGCCAGTTCGTTGTCAGAGTGACAGAAGCATCGAAGGCTATTCGGATTTATAACGGGTGGGACATGGGAAGGGAAAGGGGGACTGAAACAACAGCAACGTCCATCTACTCGGTTTAGACCAAAAACAATGCTATTTGATGTTGTTGCGTTAACAGTGCGGTATACAGGCACATGCGTCACCAGATGCGTAAACATTCCTTCGGACTGCACCGAATGCACCGAATGCACCAAATACGCAGGCTGTTAAGAGTCGTTGCAGTTCTAGACTAATTTCAAAATCCCCGTCGCCAACTGACTTCGTTTGCTCCGTTTACTCAGGTTCAAAATGTGTTTCCGTGTCGATCCAAAAAATCGTGCGGAGGCTCCTCGTACAGCGAACAAGAGACACAAAATCCAAAATGCTCCGTGCGCCCGTAGAACGGAATCCAAACGGAGCCCCGAGGCGACGGTAGAAATTTAAGGATTTTTCAGAATTTTCAAAAAAAAAAAAAAAGTTCAAAAACTCATTTGGCTACGATTCCAACTCGTAAAGATACTCGAAATTTAATTAGACGCCTTTTAAATCCCAAAGTCCCATTTACTCGGCTAATCTTATCTTATGGTGTGTAACCCTTTCGCCTCCGGCTCCGCCGCCGAGGAGTCTGGAGGGGGGGGGGGGGCCAAGGCTCTGCTCATTTCCCATAGCTTTTACCTTCTTTGCAAAGATCTCGAATTTTCGTAACTCACGTGGGGGGGCGGGAGGGGGGCCGGTCGTCCTCCAAATTCGAAGCTCCGTTACTACGACGGTAGTTGAATTTCTCGAAAGTCATTAGACTCTTCTCTACCTCGGATTCTTGGATGTCTGTTTACGATGGTTCAATTAATGACTTTTGAAATGCGTAAGAGGCTGGAGCCAATGACTGGATTCGTATTATCATTATCAACCTAAGCTCTCCAGCAAGGAGAGAGAGAGAGAGAGAGAGAGAGAGAGAGAGAGAGAGAGTTACATACTTTGAATATTCAAGGAGGTGAGCATCTCTTGGGAAATACCAAGAAATTGTATTATCATAACTTCTGGTGAAGTGTCACTGTCAGTGGTTGTCATCTTCGGTGAAGTTGTTTCTCTCTTGCGATTAGATATCGCGTTACTTGAACTTGGCTGTTGATTGCTGAACCCGTCGAGTCCCCAAGTTTGAGAAACTTTCGATACGGAATGTACAACGTAAAAGTTAGTTGCTGTTGTTGTTTTTTTTTTAAATCTCTATTTTAAGATTTCAAAGAAAATATGTAAAGGGTCAACGAAGATCGATCGATACGAAAGGAGCTTTCGATTATGTGCAATTTGAAGGTTGCATTTATTCTCGTGGACGCATCCTCATGAAAACTCGGGCAAAAGTTCATAAATTTTTAACGGTACGTAAGAAATAACCCGCAACTACCTTGCTGAAGCTCGATGTGCCAGCTAAAATAATCACTATGGTATATTACTATACACATCACACACACATATATATATATATATATATATATATATATTTTATGTATAGGTGGCTGATCGTTACACCTTGCAGAAGCACTTAAAGCTTGCACTTTATTGAGGGAGGATCGAAAGCTTTTCTTTTAATCTTACCTGACGAAGAACAAAAACTTCTTCCTACGATCCTCTCGAACTTCTCGAAGAATCGAAAGTGCGAAACTTTGAAAATACATAGATTCGACTTGTCCCACCCCCCCTGCCCGCCTCCGCAACGCAATCCATTAAAATACACGAGCTACTCGGAAATTGCATAATAAAATTGATCCATTAAATCGTCCAATCCCGTTAACGGTTAAAATATCGCGAATCGTTACACTTGGCGCTGCACTTTGAGCGAGCGACACTCTTGATTTCGCACATTCAATAAAATGCGCCACTACGCGTTAAAATGTTATTGGCAAAAATATCGAACCACCTTTAAAGCGACGATAAACTGAACGACGGGCGTCCCGACGCCTCCCACTGAAAAGTACATTATTTCACTTACCAGATATCACCGGACTTCCGGGCTCCTCTTCGGTAATCGAGTGCAGATTCGCGTTTCCTCTTGACTTTCTGTAACCGAGAAGACCGACGGTGAGTTTCAGTTCCGACCGCCAGAGGCGCTGAGGTCGGTGTCGTGTAACGTTTCTCCGCTCGCGTCGCCACTGTCGTCGCACAACATCCCAGAGGATATTTTTTTTTTCAAGTTTCTCCTTTCTTTTCGTGACAAACTGCACGAGCACGAATTCTCTATCGGCTGCGTCCTGAACCCAAGGCAAAATTCTAATAGGGTCCATTAGTCGATGCTACTGTAAGATAATGGAGGCTTCATATTTTATGTTCCTATTTGCTCTTCGATTATGTAACGCCCTGTACAGCAATGGTATATGGAATAGCGCCGTCTATCGTTTCTCAGTGTACTGAAAATCCATAAAAGAGACTCCATCGGTGAGCGCATCGATCGTTCAGTTCTTTCCCAGCTTGTATTTTCTAAGATGCTTAATAATTGTGAATTTACGACTTGACCACACCTGCCTCCTGTGTTCCTCGTGCTTATGTTCGAGAATTAAAGATTTCGTCGAATTATCCACAACCGTCCTTAGGCGGTTTGCTTAACGCCCACCACCTGGAGTCCAGTTTCCCACATGAATCGTGACCCTAAAATAGGCTCGAGATTATCGTCTACCGGCACTGGGTGGTCCAGGACTTGTTTGCTTCGACCGTAATTCGGAGGATCAGGAACTCGCTGGATAAACGTAACTCGAACCACGTTCCAAGTTTGATCGGATAAAAGCCGACGCATCTACGCAGGCGCGTGTAGACGTACAGGAGGTACATAGAGGCTGACTTGAGAACTGCCCATTTAACAGATTAATTTTCTCACTTAATTCCAAAGACCAATCGAGCCGCTGCTTACGTTTCACTTTGCACTCGGACGATTCGGCAATCGAATCTTTTTTAATTAGCTGCGCTCGGGAGTGTAGATCTTTCGGAGTTCGGAGGGACCGAATTGAGATTCCATAAAAGGGACGATAGCTGAATGGATGTGAATTGGTCTTGAGATGCTGTGGTCCATGTGTAAACCAGGACTGGATATCGCGACTTCTTGGACTTTGTTGCTGAAAAAAAAAAAAAGGCCTCGACTCGAGAATTAATGGGAGATGTAAGCGGGGTCCATCTTGGCCGAATGTTTTCGTTTAGCAGTTTATTAGGTAGGAAATGCGGCTCCGTTTGGTGTTTCTTTGTCGGGTAGTTCTTTTTTTTTTTCTATTTATTTATTTGTTCTCCAAAATGGAGGCCAATAGATCCCAACGGACGCGGACGTTAAAGTAAAGTCCTCGGGCATTAGCCAAATGGAGATCTGGTTAGCTTTCACGAAAGTGGATAAATTGCGCGACATGGATCTCGGGAGGAACAAGAAAACCCTCTCGGAAAGCCTGGAGCCCTTTGGTTTTTCCCAGCGGCGCTTGGCGTCTCCCTCATGCATTAAGCAGCTCACGGTTAGCCGACTGGATGCCTTGAAAGGGTTAGGGATGTTTTGACCCTTTCAAAAATCACAAGATCAGATTTCGCTCGCAGCATCCCTCGTTTCCTTATCTCTGCTTCTCAATTGACCCGAGCAAATCGTGCCGATCGGTTTGATTAATCGGCTGGTGGTTTTCTTATTGGTCGATTGGATTCCCTGTGCATTGGTGTTTTGGCTCCTTTGGGTTTTTTTTTTAGGAAAAGAAAAATTTGTCGATTTGAAGTGAAAATTGGATTTTTAGCTTTTTTTTTTTTTATTAATGGACCATGGCGGATGTTACGAAGAAGTAAATTAGAATTTTTGAACTCCGAGACTTCGTCCCTCGGGAGGTACCAGGAATATCCGGGAATAATTGACCTTTGTGATCCTTAGGAATTGGCAATACTCTACGTAATTGGCTTGAATAATTGGACGTTTTTGCGGCGGATACTAATTCGATCGATTCTTTGCCAATCTCGCTAACGACTTCCAGATGGAATTTCAGACGTTTGAATAATCACTGATTAATCAAAAAAAAAGCCCGTAGAACGTATCTCGGTCGTTGATTTTTATAGTAATTTGATTTCCGGTTGATGTTAAAAGTTTGTTTTAAAAATTTCCAAAAAAAAAAAAACAGTTGCAACTATTCGTACTTAAATAAAACGTTAACCGAAAAATCTGGTCCACCTCGACGATGAAATATCGGATGGACTTTTTTTTTCGTTCGAAAATTCCTATTCGACATTGTCCAATTTTTGCTCGACGTCACTTCCTTCGGCATAGAATTTTTCGACGTCTCCCATATCCTGTCTGTCGGAATACGTAATTACGTGAAAAAAGGAACCCAAAAGCGTCGGAGGATATTGAACTTGGAACTTTAAAGATGCCGCAGAAGGACTTTTTTTTTAACGTGCATTCGGAGTCGAACGGTCGTTTCGAATGTTCAGATAATTTTTTTTTATTATTGCGTAACACGGATGAACGTTGTGTAATTAAAAAAGAGTATCCGAAAAAGAAAAAAAAAAAAGGAAAAATTGCGAATATATTTCCGACGCGGCCCATTTCGCATTTTCTCGTTGAATACTGCGAATTAACGACTCTCGATTTTAATTAGACGGCAATTCAGCAGGATGTCAGTTTGCATTTCTGCAAAAACCCAAAAACTCGAGCTCGACCAAGAAAAGCTGCGCTCGTAAATCTCTCGGGAGGATAAAAGTTTTTCGTTATCGCGAAAATACGATCGCAGACGAGAAAAAGCTTTTGATTCGCAACGTAAATAGTTGAAGGAGCTTTTTTCGAACTGGAATGTCTCACAAAGAATTTCATATGACGTCAGGCAGTGTCAACATTAAAAAAAAAAAAAAAATTATTCACTTTTACCATCCCAACGTCAATTTATACCTCTTCAAGTATACCTATGTATATTTGCATTACATACAGGTAGACGTATAATCCACGTATTCAAATTTTCCCAGTGAACTTTTCTACGTGTTATCGTGTTTCTTTTTTGTTTTTCTTTTTTTTTACTTTCTTTTTTCGAATTAACAGTAAAAGCTGATGCACGTAGAATAACACGACTGTTTCAAAAGATATGACAAATCACATTCAACTTTTGTTTGAACCGATTCTTCCACCGGATTATTTTCTGCTCGGGTGTGCACTTCCGTTTTTACGTTCAGTTCCATTCCCCCCCTCCCCCCCCCCCCCTATTTCCTTCCAGTACCTCCACCATATAGTTGCCCCGTAATCGTCCGGGGACTAACTCGTATATTTTCAACCTCATACACGTTACGTGTCTTTATTTCGTAGTTTTCAAATAGCCCGCCACATCTACCGGGTGTTTCATTCAGAGTGGGTGGAATGAGGGGGGGGGGGGGTGTACCTGAATTTGTCAGATTCGAGCGCGGAACAAAAGAATTCCCTATAGGGAGATTCATTGGTCGAGTTTTAATTGATTGCGCGCGTGTCGGATTGATTAAAAAAAATTTTTTTTACCTAAAAATAAACTCTCGTAGAGGAAAAAAAAAACAATTTATTCTCCAATTTCAATTTACTACTCCTCCAGAACTCTTACGTCTCTATGACGATTTTGGCAAAGAGTTGATTCGGGCGTTCGGCACGGAAAGAAATGGTCTGAAGTGTCAGAAAATCGTAGCCAGAAGTAGGAGCAAAAAAGCTCCTATATGTTTTCTCTGCGTGAAAGAGTCTGTATGCAAGTTGAGGAAAAAGAAAAGAAAAAAAAAAAAAAAAGAATGACAACGTACACTGACGGATAATTAAAATGGTTGTAACGAGTCGGTGGTTTCCTTAGAAAAATTATCTAATTCCTTGCTAATGATATTTACTCGAGGGCCTAATAAGCTAACGAATGCGCTTCGAAAATTGGCCCTTCGAGGAATTTGCATTCAAGCCAAGATTCAATTTGGATCTCTTAAGCACCGGGCTTGGTACATAATTATAAAAATTATACATGCAATTACGTGTAGCCATGCCCGTGAAGCGAATAAAAGGTTCTTTCAAAGGAGAGCACCGGAAGAGTAAGTGGTAGCGTGTGTGAGAGAGAGAGAGAGAGAGAGAGGATCGGGTTAAAGGGGAGACTGAAGGAGACAAAAAAAGAAAACGAAGCACAGAAGCTTTCTAGTTCCGACGCAAGTGGCGCTTCGGTCGCTACTAAACTCCGAAATGCATAATCGTGCGGCGTTCGTGCTTGAAATGTTTCTCTCGCGCTTAGAAATCCCCTTGAATTTCTTCTGGCTCGTCAAGCCAGTCGTTTTCCTGTAATTCGCGAATTAGAAATTTTGCCAAAAAAACACAACTTAATCTTCCTGAGCCGCCGAGGCATACTCGGTTACAGGTAAATCCAAAAAGTATTTTCCTAGCGATCAATCGCAAAGAGAAAATCGAAACTGATACGAAGGAGACGCGAGACCGGAGGATTCTGGGAAATTGCTTCTTTGACCTTTTGCACGCTGAATCCTTAAATTTAGAAAATTTTCTTTGGCTCTCGCGCACCTTCATATTTATAATCGTCCTTGAGCCTCTTCAAGAGAAATTTCTCTCTTGTTTTTCCGTCTTTGTTCTTACGTGACTAATTGAGTGAAGTTTACACGCCGCCTTAGATATTCACCGTTCGGTAATCTTCAGCAGCAACGTTACGTATCTTCGATTAAATACAGAAAACAATGGAACCCACGTGACAGGACAATTGACAAATTTTGATTACACATTGACGAAGGTACGAGATAAAATTTTGTTTTTCAACGTTAATCGCAACAATCAATACCTTTTTTTCGCTGATTCTATCCGCTTATCACAATATGGCCGATAAGTCGTTTCACGAAGAGTTTGAATAAAGAAACGAGAATGAAATTTTGGTGATAATGGTAAATGGGAGGGGGAATATGGAATTGCGATAAAGATCCAACTAGGCGTCTGTCAGGCCGTTAGGCATCGGCGCACGTGGAAGGAAACTCCAGTGTGGGAAATAAAGGAGGATTCTGGAGGAAGACGTAGGTTGCGGTAGGTCAGGAGAGGTCAGGGGTGGCGAGGGGGGGAGGGATAAAGGTACTCGTGAGAAGATGAACGACACGATTCACATGGCAGCGACACAGCCTCCGGTACCAACCTTCTTGGTATCTCTTGATATACCCATGGCACTTTGCTGGCAGTGCTACCAACTGCCGTTCTGTCCTCTTGATAAGCACCATTTAAAAAAGCATTAACACTTATTCTGGACTTTCATGGACGCTCTTGCGCGTCATCGATAAGTCTTTGGGTTGGCAAAACTTTTTAATCGATCCGTGTCGCAGCGATTACGAAACCAGGAGGAAATTTCGTATGGACGGCAGTGATTGGTGGGAATTTAAAAATTGAATCTGTAAAAGAAAATATAGTTGATATCATCGTAGATAAGAGCTTTGAAAAAGACAAAGGTCACGTTATCAGGTGATTGATACAGGAGGGATGCTGTACGGAATTGCCGATCAAACTGGTTATTTTTTTTTTTTTCTTAAGATCTCCAAACGTTAAGGATGACGTCTGACAGTATGCGCGAGGGAGAGGTGGGGGAGAGGGGGTGTGGATGAAAATTTTTTGAAATTTTTGTTTTCTATTCTTTGATCCTATAAATATGTAGTTAGGGGCTGTCGTCCTGAACCCTTGGGATTTCGCATTGAAACCAACTTTTTTTCTTTCTTTTTTTTTTATCTCGAAAGTGTTTACTGTGGAATGATGGATGAAACGTGTAGCACGACCGACTACACGATGGAGACAATGATAAAGAGAGATAAGAAGGTTACTATGAGAACGGAGGTATCGGGTAGGAAAGTTTTTTGAAAAAAAAAAAAAATTTCACAATGGAAAAAAATCCCAATTTTATTCCTGGAGGGTCAAATTTTCTGCGTAATTTTTCTAAGGGACGAAACCAAGTTTCGCGAGGAGGGTAGAAGTCGGAAAAATAAGTAGTAAAAAAAATATTGAGGCAATTACCGAACTTTTGGAAGAGCGCATGCGCGCTCACCGTCAAGGATCTCGCGGTCTGAAGTCTCCTTTGACGGGAAAATGGTATCACAATGTCCGTGAGAAAGATAAGGGAGAAAAAGTTAAGT
Source organism: Calameuta pygmaea (assembly GCA_031762395.1). Classification (NCBI taxonomy): domain Eukaryota; kingdom Metazoa; phylum Arthropoda; class Insecta; order Hymenoptera; family Cephidae; genus Calameuta; species Calameuta pygmaea. Next base: position 14,370 of record JASANN010000651.1, on the reverse strand, counting down.
GGTCGCGATGAAGAAGGAAAAGCAAGATAGAGAAGTGGAGTCTGGAAAGAGAAGGAGGGGAGGAGTTTTTCTTATTAAGTGTCAAGACCCAAGAGAAGCCAAGTCCTTTTCTCCCTTGTACGTATAACGCGAAACTTGAGGTGTAACTCGAAATTGCAAAAGCACGTAATTCCAGTGCTTAATCTCTTATCGGCCGATGGGATGGACCAATGGAAGCTTTAGGTTATAAACGTGAAATCCAATTAGCTCTTGTCTCCACGTTAAGTTTCTAAATACAGTTGCACAATTTTCAATTCCCAAAAGACCCTCCAAAATGGGCGATTATATCGGGGTTTTTGTAATTTTCGATTTTCCGATATACCATATATGGTCATTTCTTTTTTTTCTGATAAATCTTACATTTTTCATATACATCGCGGTGGCTGTTAATAAAACGAAATCCACGGGTGTCGATCGAGATTCCGTATGCTCGTCCGTAGATAATTTTAAGCTTCGTCCACACGCGACGTCGCGTCAAATTAAATGGCGACAGTTGGCGATACACTTGACGCGTGATGCCTTATCAATCCGCATTGTTCTGTTACGTGACGACACAGCTGCTGCTGCTGCTGCTGCTGCTGCTGCTACCAGCAGACTGGATTTACATGACGAAATGTTTCACGCACCAAATCGAACGATGACTATTGGCAGCATTGATTTGCAAACCGATACTCCGCCTGGTACACGAGGTATTGGCAACATTGTAAAAGGTTACAATGTTGTTCGCGATTGATTATTTTGAGAGGAAAAAAAAAGAAATGATTTCTGTGCAAATATTCGATTTTTTTTTTCTTTACCGGTTTATGAACTTTGCCGGTTACTCGTTAATGGCGCTGCGGGTCATTGAGGAAACTTTTAAATCTTGGCTGACACGGAGCTTTCGACGTGGAAACATTGGTGAAAGTGCCCAAAGAACTTGGGTGTTATCCATCTTCGAAAGTCACTCGAGGGGAGGAGAGGAGGAGGGGAGGAATAATACAAGAATTCATCGCAAGGGACAGAACAAGGATGGAGGATTGTATAAGAGATGCAACGAAAGAAAACAAGTATTGTTTCATTTGGCCAATCGAACTGTCCACCACGTCAGAAGGATAAATCGCGAAATAACAATCAAGAGAATATTTTTGGATTTATTGTTGTTCTCTAGGATTTTTTTTTTGCGGAGTTGTAGGAGAAAATAAGAATACTATATATATATATATATATATATATATATATATATATACAAGTTAGATAAAAAATATATTACGGTTATCTTCCTATATGCCTGTTTCTTGGGTTTAGCGAAATTTGAGAATCTAAGTCGACGCCGAGATTTTGACATGAAAATCAGACCAAGGAGAAACTGACCGGATATGCTGGACGATCCATCTTGTGAAGTGACTGGTCCAGCGAATAGGAGGCTGGATAAAAGTAGAATAATAATAAAAAGAAAAATACGTTATAGCTGATCTTGGATTTTTCAAGATTTATTACGTCTTCGAAATTTGAGATAAGTTGGGCAATTTTTTTTTTTTTTTTTGGAAATTCGTTAAACTGAATTTCTTTAAATAGGATTTTCATAGCGCTTGTCGAGTAGCCACGAGAGATATGACGGATGCGTATTTCCGTAATTTGTACACGTCGTTTATCAAAGCTCCATTAAATCCTATCAATTTGCGTATGTTAACCATTGCTCTAAAAGCTTAACGAGTTAATTCGTTTCACAATGTGCTTGCACCTGTGTACCCACCTTTATATCAATCGAATTAGCCTACCGTATCCTGGCTATTACAAGAGATAGAAAATCGATCGAACTTACTGACATTTACAATGGAAACGGACATTTATTCAATGTCAGATTAATATCCTGCAAGCCAATCAATTCGTATGTAATTAACGCTAATATACTATACATCGTAGTCACCTGACAGATATAGAATAACGAGAATTCGATAGGCCAATGATATTTCGAATAACGCACTATCGAAATGTGCAGAAGGTTTTACGTGTATTTTCATGTTAAAAAAAAAAATGATTGATCGTTACGTGAAAACTAGCCGTGTATAAAGCAGACGTATCCAGTAATATGATTAATGTACAGTCAATGAAATAATTATAATGATAAAGTGTAGAATTTATGGATCGATGTACAGAGATTTTTTTTTTTTTGCGTTAACGATCATTAATAAAATTACGAAAATCGTTTATTTTCTATTTCAGCCTGGATACGGTATTTCGTTAAGGCGACGTATTTTTTTTTTTTTTTTTTACGCAATTCCTTAGCGAATTGCAAAGCGTCGACGTCAGGGCGGAATTGGCAGAGGAAATTATGTGGGCGAAGGTCATAAAAACGTTATGATTTTCCTTCTATGGGTGAATGGAGAAAATTAAATTTTTCCAGGCGACGCGATATCGGATTTTACGCAGTTGAAACGTTTAGCGGCTCCGTTGTGAAGCGTACCTTTAATTTTAATGGAAAGTGTTATTTTGACCGTTTATCTCGTTGATTTTCAATGTAAAGGCGGGTTTTCGCGCGAAGTCCAAAAAAAAACGCAATTACGAAAAGTGTTCTCGTCGATTGGCAAATATTTCGTTAAAGTATAATTAAATTTTACGAACTTTTCCAATAGGTTCGATGATTTTCGCGAATAATTAGCTTTGTAGTAATCGCACGTATGAAGTTTGCAGGTCGAATGAATCGCTAATGAATTTCGTATTGATATTTTAGATCGCAATTCCACGTCGACTGTCTACGACAGGCCGTCTAGGATACAGCAGGAGAATTTACTGATACGAGAAAATATATTGTGCGAATCGACTAAATTCGATTCAATAAAACTTGTAATAAAGGTTTATTGAAGCGAAGGAATTGCAAGATCCGATGCAATCTTATCAGCTTATCGCGATTCTTGTGGTATCACCTTCGTAACGAAACGAAAGTAGCTTTAGGTAACTATAGAAATATATTATATATTTCATTTTTTTTTTGTATTAACGAGCCTCTCTTTTTATTTCCATTGTCCCGTATATTTCGCAAAGGCCTTTCGCCAATTTCACTATGAATTCTATGCCGGATACGAAGAACTTATTAACATGTAAATCGCGTCCCTAGAATTTACGTTTCTCGATGTCTGAATAAAATATACAAAAATTGTGTATAGTCAACACTAATTATACTTTTCTTTGTAAAAAAAGCACCGCTATGTCAAAGTTTTAAATATTTTTCAGCTCTTTAAAATATTAGTTTTTTTCGCTTTACCGGAAATTCATCAAATTCGATGTTATTGTATTAAAGCTGTTTGGACATTTTTATAAAAATAATTGGCAACGCCCATTGTCGATTAACAGGATCCAATCTGTTCGCGTGTTCTGCACTGTGCAAATGCTTATTATCTGTGCGTATTAAATTAATTGTATAAAATGCACTTTTTTTTTTTTAATTAAGCTGACTTTCATTAAGAACAATGACGCGCGATAAGAGGCCCAGGACTGTTTTTAATAAAGTATATTAAATTATAATTAAAAAAAAAAACTATGCGGGTAAAAAAAGAACGAGGGACAAAAGCACAGTCGGAATGTCAAATTGTGCTTTTTCGTTGAATTAATTTTTATCAACCCTTTATAAGCTGTAACTTGAAAAATATTTTTTTCCTCAAATTACTGCTATGATACAGGGGCGTAAAGATTACGTCACGGGGTACTTCATCCCTGAAACTGTCCTGTTAATTCGACATGGGTATGGAACGAGGACACGGCAAAAAATGGCAAATTCAATTTACCATTTGCGAAACGAGCGTCAATTAGGACAAAGTAGAAATGCACCCTTAAGCTCCCGCGAAGCAGGGTCAGTCAAAGGAAATTGACCTACGATAATTGAAAATTGATTATCACCCAAAAATTTAAAGAGAGGTACAACAAAAGTTGCCTGATCAACGAAAATTTCACACTGAAACGACTCGAATTTTTCTAAACACTTTTCAACCCTCGTAATCGAAAATCTAATTGGATTCACGGATACGAAGAAAACATTTAAATTTCGTAGTCTCCATTAATTTAAATTACGAGAGCGTCGTGTCAGGCCGCCAATTGAAAACACTCTCGGTAAAAATATGACACGTGGTCGGGATAGCCGAAGCATGCATCGAACAGCTCGAAGTAGTCGAGATAAGCAAATAAAAAAGATAAAAAAAGAAAGTAAATAAAAAAAATGTGAAAAAGGGTGATATTTGTCTCTGCTGCTGTCAACCTTTTTATATTACCGCCCATAAGTACCGCGTTGGAAAGTACGTGAACAAAAACATAAAAACCAAATGGGAAAGAAGAGAGAAAAATGATGCTTCCGCTGTAGATTAATAACATGACTGTCTCTCTGTCACTATCAGCTTTGCGTCGAGGATTGAGGTTGAAAAATTAAAACAATGTATTATTTTTGAAAAAAAAAAAAAAAAAAAACTGGCAAATTTTCTTCAAGTCCGGACAGAGGAGATTGAGAAATTTTTGGTGGCTCTGAAAACAATTACTTAAAGTATATTTAATTGTCTTTCCGTGAGATTTTTCTTTTTATCGCACAATTATCCCCCCGAAAAAAATGCCTGATCCAAACTTTGACCTCTTTGCACTGCGTGAAACCATCCGCGACTTCCAACCTGTTGCCTCCGAACGCGCTATTCTATTTTTACCTATAATATAGACTTTTTTTTTTGTTCACCAGAACACGTCGTAAAGCGAAATGACTGACATGCTAGCGGCAGCCAATAAACTCAAACGATCAGTCCCCCAACCAGCCTCCAGTCTCCAGCCTCTCCAAGGGACTTTCTGCCAAGGTCTCCTGTCTCCTCCTTTCGTCCCATCCTATTGTTTGAACAATCCTTGAAAATATCTCTTACCGAATGGACCATTTCGTGGCTGCTCTCAATCCCTTTATTTACTGTTTCTCGAAATCCTCAAATATCCACTCGAGCTGACGTCCAAGAGAAGTCTCGAACTTTAAAGAAATAAATATAACAATGAAAATTGACATATTAAAGTTAATATCTTAATAATATATAAAAATCCAGTGTCCGTGTGTATGAAAGTTGGCATATATATCTAATTTGGTCCAACTTAGATAATAGGATAGTTATTATTCAAATTAATGGTCTCAATAATTAATTATTAATAAAAAACTGACAATCACTCAGCCACAGCAACGCGTGGCGGGGTCTGCTTGTAGATATATACGATTATTCAGTTTCTCCCTCAATAATTTATTTTCTCTTTTCCAAAATTTCTTTGAAAATTCACTCCTGGCCATCTACGGTGCCCACGTGTACTCGTATGCGCCTCCACCTACGGTGCCCACGTGTACTCGTATGTGCGTTCACCTACGGTGCCCACGTGTACTCGTATGCGCCTCCACCTACGAGGCCCACGTGTACTCGTATGCGCCTCCACCTACGGTGCCCACGTGTACTCGTATGCGCGTCCAGCATGCAAATACAGTCGAACTGTTTGCTCGGTCGACAAAACGTTGTATGCACGTGAAGTTAGCGTTTTGTTTGCTTTCGAGTTTTGAATAAGATTTCTACCACGAACATGTCGTCGTATCTGTATACCGTGTGACTATTTTAAAATGTCACCTAAAGTAACTCTGAAGTTCATGTAAGCGACTGGTGGTTTCCGATTAGTCGAAATGCAGATTGAAAAAAAAAAAAAAAGTAAAAATCAAATTAATCGTCGCGAGTACAGATTTTCATGAAAATTCTTCTCGACTCACTGAGACGTCCCGCTTGCATCTCGTTGCTCGAACAAACATTTGTAGCGCAGCTTGCGTAGCCGCCTTGCTGTAAAGTCGCGCAACCTCGTTTTCAGGATTTTACGGTATCTTCGGCAAAGTAAACGATCGCGATAAGCAATAACGATATCAGTAACTTCGTACAGCCGTATAACGTAGCCAATAATAATAACAACAACTGCAGAGCAGTGCCGCGTATATTCGTAAGATGCTTTTCTCATATCTGCCAATCGAGTAGCCGATGTGGCTGCCTCATAATCATGATAAATGATAACAAAGATTTTTCTTCGTCCCTTAAAAAGGAGCTCAAAATCAATTAATAATTACATTATAATTCATACAAAAAAAAAAACTGTCTATCACAAAATTTACTTTATTAACAAAATATATTTTTTTTTCAGATCCAATTAATCAAGATAATTTGAATGTAAAACCCTGCAGGTGCTTGACTTTGGAATTTGGTGCAATTTCACTATAGGCAATTGCCGCGCCCGTCGACGAAGTCGCGATAGGCTCGTTTCGCGATTCCTGAAATTGCTTCGCACAGGCACCGCGCCAGGGCAGAAGTTGCTCACGTGCAACTCCGGGCGCAAAGATCTTCGATCCGTCCCCTCAAAATCCCAAATTTATCTTCCGCCGCCCCTGAAGCGTCGATGCACCCCAGCTGCGTTCCGGGACGTCGCTGATCTTAACCTGCGAGTATCGCGATTACGAGTTCGCAGCGCGATTCAAAAGGAAAAAAAAATTATTGTCAAAGGAGGAAGTCTAAAAAAAAATGGCCTATTAAATGAACTTTGACATAGCAAAGAAACAAAAATTAAAAACGTTAACGACACATGGGAACAAGGTACTCGTATGTACTTGAAGAGTAAACGAGTGAAGTTGCGATTTCGAGTGTCCTCGTGTGTGCTCTGAAGTTTTCTATTGATCGTTGCTAAATTATTATTATTATCATACATATATATATATATATATATATATATATATATACACGTGGTAGCTAGTTTATTGGTTTGGACTATCATGGTGACGTTTATGGCTGACAAGATTGTGTTGCCGTGGAGTAAAGAGAGTTTTGCTGTATAAAAAAAAAAAAAAAAGATAAAGAAGAAGAAGAAGAAGAAGAAGAAGAAAAGTAGGAGGAAAACAAGTAGTAGGTATGAGGCAGCTGGTTCACAATTTCCTTGTAGAAGCTTTCATTGCCAAGAGTTGGCAACACTGAGGACCTTTTGCGGGACACGTATGTATACCGTTTCTATGTGTTGATCGCACATATGTGCTCAGCCCAGAACGTCAACTCGATTACTGGCTGAACGAAATATTTCGACAACATATTGTTCCATCGCTTTATCCCGGCCGACTTACTGCCGGCCGGAGTCCCGAGGAGATTGTGTGCGGCTGGGTTGAGGCTTCATGAGAATCGTCCTTGAGGTGCGTTTATACGGGTTATAGGTTAAGGCTCTGCGGGGAGAGGCGAAATGACGTAATATACAAGCAGCCTGAGGAAAATTCAAGTTCGCGAAGAGACGAAGGAAGGGGAGGGGGAGGGTCTTCGAGAGGAAGAGAAATGCGAAAGAAAATTTTGGGCTTTTTTTTCCCCTCCATTTTCTTCCCAGTTTCACTCTCTGGCCACTAAAAGCTTTCGCGGTTACTTTCGTAAACGACTTTACCTTTTCGGGACACGTTGCCTTTCGTGGGTGGTATCTATAAAAAAAAAAAAAAAACCCCACGGAGTATTACGAAAAAAGTTTTGGCTAAATTTTGATATATTGGATTGAAATAATGAAGTTTGGAAAATTGATATTTTTTTTTTTTTTTAGTTTTTTTCTTGTTTATTACACATTATTCATACTTTGACAGTGTCGGGCTGAATTGCCAAAAAAATTGAATGCGCCAAAAATACTGACAATTTGCAAAATAAAACTGATATCTCTATACGTGCTTGTTACGAGGATGCTGATGGTTATCTAATATGTGTTGGCAAGCGTGTAGCCATTTTGCCGCCGGGCGACCGACCCTAAGCCCGCGTTTCCACGATAGATAAGCTGCTTATCGGATTTCCCAACTAAAATTAGCAAAAACTCATACGGTTTTCGCGACTAAATTATTAGGCAGGACAGGAGATATGATAAAGGCCTACGATAAAAAGCTTCGGTTCTCTATCGGGTAAGGTGCTCTTGTTCTTTTTTAAACTTAAACAATTAATATAAGCGACCCATAGAAAACGGGGAAACGCGCGAAGGCCAGTTAAAAAGGCTAATTGTTTCGCGATATTAATTTCACCTTTAATTAAAATTCCATTCGCCGCTCATCGGACCGTCGACGAATTATTTTTATCACACGTCGTTTATTCTCGCAAAACCAAAGACTACATATATATATATATATATATATATATATACACATCCTAAATGTAATGTCAAACCATAAAATATATTTATATCTAAAAAGAAACAAAAACAATGATTGATAACATGGAAGCAAAATACGTGATAAATTATTAAGCCAAAAAATTTCTTAAGACGCAGCATCCCCTATTAGCATCTCTTATTGATAACAGCCTCATGCGAAATTATATAGTTTGACATTTTTTTCTTTTTTTAAGATGAAAAAAATTTCTACCCACAGAGCATCTATGGTATCTCGAGGCTGAAACACCTTATCGAGAATCCTCCCTTATCCGTAGGGTGACTCGCTTATCCTTCGCTCTCTACATTTTATCACGTACGAAGATACACGGGGGCAAATAAAAATTCTGGATTAACCCTGGCACGTATTTTGGTCTCACTTACTACTTTATACGGTTGGCATGCGTGCTCGCACATGGTAGCCACCCCCCCCCCTCCCCCCTTACATACGTCATGGATTATTCCCAGCTGCGATTACTCGCGGGAGTATACGTCATTAAAGATTCACGGTACACGGTGTATATAACGCATGAACATCCCTTACACGTATGAAAATTCAATCAGCCCCATATGGTCTCTTATCATTCTAGGGACAGATTTAATGGAATATCAATTAACCCCGTATGTCGTATATTAGGTGTCTTTGATTCGAGGAGGGATATATTGGGGTTGATTTTTGATTTTTTTTTTTTTTTTTCAAAATTACGTCTATAGTTAAATCTTTTCGAAATGCAAAAGCCGAAGCTTCAAATTGCATCCATATTCATTGGTTTCAGTTGACGAGGTGAAATTTTTACCTACGGATATAAAAAAAAAAAGAAAAAGATAAAAAAATGTATGCACCCTTTCGACGGAATTTATATTAAAGTCAGCCGCCGTGTATATTAGCGTGGAAAAAGGGTTGTTCGAGTGAACGACGATCGTTCAAGTATTTATAGACAGAAGTTTGATGCGAAGATTTAGGGGAAACTTTATTGCGTGACCGATTTTTCAGTAAAATTATAAGGGTTCCTTGTATCGTATCGAGGGTGGTAGATGGGTCGGTTTATTTGTATTTGTGGGAATTTGAATTTCGCAAAAAAAATTTTGGACAATTTTTAATTGGATATTTGTTTGGTTATATTGCGTCGCTACGTTGATAAGGGATGATAAAAACAATTTCAACTCTCTTAATACTTGGGGTTGGAACTCTTTAAGTCGTAGCTTTTCCTTAACGGTTCTAAACCCCAACGCCATTGGTCGTGCCGACCTCCATTTTCTTTTTTTTCTTTTTTTTCTTTTCATAGTGGTACTTTCAGGGAAAAGCAACGAGCCATTTTAAGTTAAACTTTGAAATTCAATGGTTACATTTTTGGATATCTATTATTTAGACACAGGGTAGAGCATATGTTTACTTTTTATATTGATTTTGCAATCGACACGTAAGGGTTAAAGCAGGAGGGAGACTCGATTACGAGAGTTTAAGGTGAATCGATTTGTTTTTGCAAATTATTCTGCAACGCATCCGGCTGTTTGCGAGAAATTGAAAAAAAGTTTGCGAATCAAAGGATCCGTCGGTCGGTTATCCACTCGGATTGATTCGGGTTTGGTTCGTCTCGGGAAAAGGGAAGGAAAATGTAAAAGCGAAAATTGGCAAACCGTCATAGCGGGTGAACCGGGCAACCAGCAGCTTTTAGACTCTTCGAACCCGGCAGAGTTTCCGACTTACCAAAGGGTTTCCTCGAATCGGTAAATAATTTATGAATTCCACTTCCGATTTCACGGTTTGACGCTTTTCAAGAAAAATTTACTCCAACTGCTGCCGTTTCTCCGTGAAGTCGGAATGGGGCGCCGAGGCGTGACGAAGTTTCGATTAAAGCGATTTTCGCGGTTGCGGGGCGAACTTCTCTCGAAGAGAAGGAGGAGGAGGAGGAGGAGGAGAATAAGAAAGTGGAAGTGGAAGAAGAAGAAGAAATTAGCAAAACGAAAACGATCCCAAGATGGAAAACAGTTCGGTATATCGCCTAGCTAATGCATTAAGAGAGAAGGAAATTGAAAGTAAAAAGAAAGAAATGAAAGAAAAAATCTGAACTGCAGGACATTCGGGAGGTTTTAATGGGTCGGCGACTTCTTGGTCCTCGAATCACGTCGAATCCCCCTAAAAAAAAAAAAAAAAACCACCTCAAGTCTCGGAAGCAGAGTGATTTATGTCCGACGGTGCGTCATCGTCTGGAACGGCAAATCAATGAGCCATGACTTTTGTGTTCAGTGGTAAGAAAGGGGGGCGGCGGAGGGGGGCAAAAAAGGCTCCTACGTGGACGAGAAAATTCATCGATGCATTATTGAAAATGTCCTGAACTCCCTTTTACTTGCTCTCCATCGCGATTCTCCCATTCTCAAGCCCCCCCTCCACCCCCCCCCCCCCCACCCCTCTACTCTCTTTCCACTCTTTCGTCCTATCAACCTCTGACCCTCGCAGCATCTCCGGAGGTTCCAACTTTTAAAGGCGGACCCACGCGCAGGCTGCATTTTAATGAGAACTCCTCTCGGAGATTACTTATAACAATCGTCAGTGGGCAACTCGACGACTTCCTCCCTTCGGGCCAAACCGGAAGTTCCATAAGATTTTATGATTCGAAATTTGACCGATTTATCTTCTGCATTTAATCTACCTGGAAACTCGCGAAAAGGATGAAGACGCTTCAGCAGGTTTATTTCTATGACTGCGACCTGAAAGTCCATTGGCAAGTAGAGTTCGGTCTGGCTCGGTGCTTTGCGACGACATTAATTCCAAACCGAGGCTCCCCCCCCCCCCCCGCCCCTCCGGTGACTCGACACTCCTGCTGCTTCCAAATCCTGGATTCTCCCTCGCCAATCCTTCGCAGCAAGACCATCCAGATGACAAGATATCGCGTTAGTCACGGTCAATGCATTTGGCCCTTTGCAGTCGGGCAATGTTTGCAATACTAGGGTAAACCGGACACAGTCCCAGTTTTCGTTTGTTCAGGAAAGTTCAGCCAAGTTTATAGGACTGAGGATGTTCGGGAGGCGGATAGTGGTCCAGAGGCTGGACCGCTAAGCGGACAGGAGTTGGGAGCCAAGGCAAACTGTAGACTTCTGGTCTCTTTGCTTCCTCCTCTTCCTCCTGGCCGTATCCTCAACGTGAAAGTCAAGCAAAAGGTTGAGCTACCCTTCTCCACCTTCTTCACCTTCTTCGTCAGCCTTTCTTCTCTCCTCCTTCTCCAGCTCCTTCAGCCTGCCCTCTTTGACCTCGTACCCTGTTGCCCTTGTTCCTCCAGTTTCCTCTTTCTTCTGGTCAATCCACGTAAGTGACGTCATCCAGTGCCGTCACAGCCCAGTGACCCCCTGTCTCTAAAAAGTAAAAAAAAGATTCTTGGCAGAATTTTTACTTGCGCAAAATAGGAAAGAGGATCTCGATTGACTCTACGGGTTGCGAAATATATGAGAATTTCCGATTTCCGATTACGGGATTTCCGTTGGGGGGGATACACTGTGGGAATACCGAATCAAGATGCTATTCAAAAATCATTCCCTTCGTTCTTCTCTTACGTCTCGAACTTCGAGATGTGCTGTAAAATCCTACGACTTCCTGCCGTGAGACGTCGCAGATAAACCGAATATCGCATATCTATATGCAGACTGGCTTTTCAACTGTAAGTGCGTGACCCTTGACCTCGAGCTAAGATGAAATAGGTGAGATACAAAAGGCATCTCCTTTCCTCCTCTCTCTCTCTCACTCTTGGGTATTGTACACGGTTTTATCGCGAATACGAAAACTCTAACCGTCCTGGGAATAGTGGTTCGGAATACTCGTGCGCTCGGTCGGTAAAGAAGAATGAAAAAGAACGAAATGGAATAAAGGGGGCAAAGAAAGTAAAAGAAATTTAAAGAAAAAAACAAAGAAAGAAAGATGCGGTCACGGAGAATCGAGGAGCAAACAACCTGGCTATCCAATTGCTAAACTTTTGTCTAGTGGTTACGGAGACGTTCGGATCTAGAGCATCAATCGGGTTTTCTACTTACCGACCGAGCAAATAATTCGATTTACTTTTTAATCATCGTTAAATCTCTTATAGGAAATAACGAGGCGACAAATTCGATTACAGCCTCCAAGTTCTGCTCTGCTTCTGACTCATAGCTAATGGTCAGAGTGGCTTCTTTTCAGGGTAGCCAACCCAACCTCTACTCCCCCCCCCCCCTCCCACCATCTCTTTCTTTTCTGATAATTTCATTTTCTAAAAGGGAATAAGGTCCACTCAAAAAAACCAAGACAATTTCTTCGGGCTAATTGCACTCACCGAATCGTCACTCGTAAAATCCTTCATCTTCTCGTTATCGGTACCATCTTTCTCTCTCTCTCTCTTTGTCTCTCTCTCTCTCTCTCTCTCTCTGTCTCTCTCTTTGTCTCTCTCTCTCTCTCTCTCTCTTTGTCTTTCTGTCCCTCCTCATCCATCGGACCTCCAAGTATCGAAGTAACTTACTCGAACGTCCTTGAAACGAAGTCGAACTCATTAAGGATTCCCTCATTACCTCGATTAATTGCCACGAGACAGTAAACTCGCTATTCCGAGCACGCGCAACCCGAATTATACATTAATTCTCACCCCTGCGTTCTTGTCTGACTTTCTGATCTCCGCTTTACATGTTTATAACTCAAAGTTCATCTGCCAAAATTACGCTACTGAGCTATCACAGGTAATTCAGGAAACTCAGGGAAAATTCAACGACGATCGTTTACGTCCTCGAATCAAAATTTGAAATTCGTTTCCTCGACCTATCTCGATTAATTCCTTCGATCGAAACGATCAAATATTCATTATTACCCTCGAAGATCCCAATTTATTTTCTTTCTTCGCAATTTCTTATTATTGACCTTCGTCTTTTCTTTTCGGAATTCGAAAAAAAAATTATCTTTTTTCTCTAATCGATATCTTCAACCTCTTTCATAATTTGATTACGCGCTTAAGCTTCGAGAGACAAATGAATATCGAGGGATGCCGGGAGCGATGTGCAAGTGGCGTCGCGACGCCTACTGCACCGTACGTCGTAATAACGAAAGTCGCTTATCTTGAAATTATTTTTCACCTTAATCCGCTATCGTCTTTACTGGCTGAACGGGAATCGCCGGGATTCCGGATTGTTCAAGGGAATTGCACTGTAAACTCTGACTGCTCTCAGGAGAATTGCGCCAAGACTGTAAACCATCTTCGCGAAACAACATTGCACTACGTAATTACAGAGCATCTAGTAGATGCCTGGACCAAGCAGCATCCGTTGCTCTGTTAATCCCGTAACCTGAGAAAAGGAAGAAAATAGTCTGGCCGATTCGTAGAAAGACGAAAGCTCCACACTGCTCCTGCGGGAGGCTGAGAGGAAAGGAAGGAACTTAAAGGAAACGAACGGGAGCGCGAAAGAGCGAAGTAGCTGCACGTCAGCCGCAGCTATTGCGAATTACACGGAAGAAGAGATCAGAAATTCACAAAGTCATTAATTGTCATTATTAACGACCTGGATCTCGGAATTGATAAAGAATTCTTTGCCTTTCTCTTGGCCGACGGGTTCGCAAGGATTTCGAGGATTTTTGGATGACGTCAAAAATAAATCTTATTATTCAGGTCGCTGTGTGACGTCGGACGGGAAGATAATTACTGCCAGTCACTGATTATGACGTTTGCGAATTACATAGTGGATTTGCTATGACAGTCTATTGTGTCGCTACCCCTCCCCTCCCTCTCTCCCCTTTAGCGATAGGAGCTTTCACTGCCTTGACGTATCCAAGGGACGTGGGACGGGTCGCTATCTCTTAGGAATGAACTCTGACATGTGAACTTTGGTAGACTGCGTAGAGACTGTCAAAGAGTATTTTCAAAATTTCGAGCTAATTCAATGTCTATTGGGTTTTTTGGATTTTGAAGAATTAGGTAAAAGTGTCTTTTTGTGTTGCGTAAAGGGATGAGAGGCTTGGAAGAAATTTCGTGTCAATTTTGACTTTTTTTTTTCTTTTTCTTTTTTCTCTTTATTCGCAAGTATTACATTTTTGCATATAGATTTTTTTTTAGCCTAATTATATATATATTCACGACCTGTGTGTTTATTAACCCCTTCCCGTGCCATTTAGCTCGACGAAACTCGGGCCCAAGCGGTACACATCGACGCGCGCTAAACAGA
>JASANN010000649.1:140618-180840 GCA_031762395.1 Calameuta pygmaea | reverse complement strand
AAGAGACCAGTATAGGAGACCGGCTCGAGGAAGAATGAGCGCTCCGAGTCCGGGCACTGCCTCAAGCGCGCCCCCCCACTCTCCGCCTACTCCCACTCCTCCAGCCCTACACGTCGAATTTGCGCGCATACAATTTTGGGCCACTTCCAGTACTTCTAAATATGCTTGACCAGAATTTCCGATTTCTAAATGTTAATATTTTACTTTATTGGTTTAATTAATTATTTTAATGTTCCAAACATCTAATTTATTAATATTTCAATTTGAACGTAATTTATTTTCGATATTCTACAATTTCAATTCAATTCTTATCTACTCCGTATATTCTGCGAGATTTTAATTTAGCCTCAATTTTATATTTTGAATAAATTTTGAAAGTAAATCAAGATCCAATAATGTTTAATAGTATTTAAGAAATAAATATATGAAAAATACTTTCTTAAAAATGTTTCGACAGTAGGCTTTGTCAATGGTTCTTGAGAAGTTCTATAGTTCCCGGTCTCGTTCTAAGGGTTGCTTTGGGAACCAGCGGTGAGTAGCGGAGAACCTCTGCCCGTCCAAGCTACACGTTCGTGTTCACGTTTAGCTCGGCTACGACGGAATACGCGTTATTGACGGAGGCGATGATCACAAAATCGTACTTACAGACTCGCCGCTACGATTTAGCGCCATGATTTTGGTAACGCCTAGAACCGTAGTGTTGCGCATCTCCCTACTGATCTCTGCATGAAAATCAGCTTTTGGCAATCTCTCTACTCATATGTGGTAGTAGCGCGCGAGGATGAAAATAACATCGAAACAGAGGACATACGCAATGCGAGAATAAAACGAAAGTGTAGGTCGCCATTGCATCGAGGAACGTTTATTGCGAACTTCATTCCGTGGAGAATATTGTCAACAGATAACAGTCGATAAATCCGCAGCATTATGGCTAAAGGAAAAGGTATATTTTCTTTGCTGTTACGTATAAGTATACATTTTGAGTTTGCAAATGGTTTTTCAGTATGTCTTTTGATGTTATTATATAAATAATTAGAGTATACTCATTAATGGATATATTCTCGTTCTGTTTGATGATGCTGAACGATTGACGATTATTTTTAGGTGGTGGTGGTGGTGGAAAAGGTGGAGACGTGAGTTATAGCATAGGATGTTTTATTGCTGTTGTTATGGTTATTTTGAAAAACTTCATCAAAGATAATTTAACTAATTCTTTCGCGTTTTTCTGTGTGATCACTTTTTGTCATGATCCTGAGAAATAACGCAGGTAAATAAGATATTGTGAAAAACAACTTACAGAAAAAAGCTGCAGGTGCCGTTAGCGGCGCCGGCGCCAGTGCTAGTTCCGGTGGTAAAACAGCTGAAGTGAAACCTGATGGGAATGCAGGAAAGAAGGGCGGGAAGAAAGGCGCGTAATAAATAATACATTCTAAACTTTTATTCTGCTAGCAATTATTGACAGGTTTTTATCTAATAATTCGTTACGTTATCATTGCAGGTGGAAAGAAATGATACGTACTGGATCGCAGGAAAATATCAAAATAGAGTAACGAGGGCGCGAAAAATAGTTTTAAATATCAAAATTTTCCTTTGTCGCATTAAAAATCCTATTAGTCGCGCGCAAATTCATCGAGTATAATGATCAATCTTCAAATTCTTAAACAACTGTTAAATACGTATTTGATTAAAGCAGAAAAAATGTGCTTTTGGCATAAAATCATATAGCTTTCTTATTCTTGTCATTTCATTAAGATTGATTATTCCAAATATCTTTGAGCTGACATATATCACGGCGAAATACAGTACAGTAATCGAAAACAAGGATAACATTTTTTTTAAAGAAAAAAAATTTCTTATCTGTATACACTGATTAGCATCTTAAACAAGTTCAGCATCTTCATTAAAACGAAAACACGTAATATTTAATAATTATTCGCAATCTTATATTGACAGTCATTTTTGTAACAATTTCGAGTAATACCTAAATTTTCTTAATAGTTCAAAAATGTTTCCCCATAAGTTTTCAAAGTTACATGTGCTGATGTACGCACATGTGTCGAATTCGTCTATAATGATATATGATATTTACAATAAAAATAATCACATTGTTCAACTGCATCCCGATAACACATTATCGGACACCGGAAGCTTGCGTACTTGCCGCCGGCGTATTTCCGGACGTAATACTGTTGGTACCGCGCATGTCAAATGCGGATATGACAGCGTTGACAGCAACAGTCAAAACCATCAACGTCAAACAAATGTTATTCCATACGTTGGCTTTCCTTTGATCTTGCTGCTTGTTTATATTAAAAGAGGAGCCCAGCAGGACGCAAATAATACCTTGGATCACCTGATGGAGTTATTGGATAACGGAAACAAAAAAAAAAAATAATGAATGCGAGCATCGACTAAAGACAATTAAACAAAGTAATAAAATCATGATAATAAAGTAAACAATAAAAATGGTTCAATGTCTGAAAATAAAGGTCAGTATAAATTAACAAAATAATGAAGACATTTTGGATCTGTCATGGACACTATAAGATCACAAGGAACCGGAAACATTGAAATGGGATAATTTTGGTACAGCAGGGTCGAAGCCGAAAGTCATTTTAACGACGTCGCAAAAGGTGGCGCCAGTGGTGACTGCCAAAGCGGCGTGATTAGCCAACTGGACTTGTCGAACAGTCTCGTTCCGTTTGAGGTCCATCATCATCAGCAACACACCCAAGATGACTCCCAGAATCTTATCTCGCAATGATCGACGATATATCGATTATTTTTATTCAATGATTCGGCAATGCAAACGGCCCGATCGTACGACTCGATTTGAATGTCATTTTTTTTATTGGTTACGTTTCCTCCGTTCTCTCCATCCTGTGTGATAGCAGCTGGAGCGGCTGATTACTGTGCTCCATACCGAAACCGGAAACCAGCACGTTCACCAGACTGATCAGAAAGACACCAACGAGGATCAGATCATTTAGGATCAAGGCAGCCCGATGATCCCTCTCGCGATTGATGTCTAATCCACCGATGATTAGATAGAGTATACCCACGACGGCCTGTGCAACGATCTTTCTCTAATTTCCGACTGAGAAATGTGATTGGCGTCTCCGCCTGCGAATTGATCCAATTGCACCGAACTTCCGGTAATCCGCGTACATTTGTCAAATTGAGATCTAGATTTGAACGAATTATTTCAACATTTAATTTTGCCCCTCAAAAGATTCTAAGCTTGCCCAATCGTATCGGAGGATAACAAGGCTGCCAATCCCGTCGGATCGAAGGCAGCGATCAGAAGATTGTCCAAGAAGACGATGAAGCTTAGCGCCACTCTCAATCGGCCGATCCACTCTACGGAAATTGCGTACTTGGCGTCCTCCATCCTGCAGTCTCGCATTAGGTTTAGCGAGAGAGACAGTAATCCCGACAGGATCTAACCTCCAAAAAAGTACAATCACTCTTTCTTTTCTTATCTACTATTCCGTGCGTTTTTAGCATATTTAGCGTTTCGAGTCGACAATTGGACCAATTGCAATCCGATCATTAACTAATCAACAATAACTATTGTACTTGAAGATTATAAAACTGCTCTTTCATTTAATTGGTGCGTCTTCATTCTTTTGCTGTACATACACTGTGTGACAATTAATAATATTTTTAAAATGATACCTGCAATCCTATGGAGACGCATATCAGCGACAGCATCAGAATATAAAATTCATGTTGAGTTCCGACCTGTAGAAAAAAATGTTTGTATGTAAAATTATGTAATTTTTGTTAAAATATTTTCTTTGTTGTCAATGCCTAAATGCACATCGTAAAAGCGCATTAATCGAGATTCTTAAACGGCATTACACTTTGAATAGCAGTCGATATAAATTTCTCTTGTGACTTAATGACAAATCATTGGATTGCACGATCTGAGTGTTGCGTATATTGTGGCTTTGTTGTCAGTTCTTTTTTTTTTTCCTTTCATTTCCTTGAAAACTAATCATTAATCGCAAAACAAGACAAGAGGCGCAGATTTTCACCTACGCTCGAGTAATTTCTACGCTCGAGGAGTTTTGACGCGGTAGGGTGTAAAATGAAAAAAAAAATAAAATATCAACCTAATTATTGCCAATATCAATTAAACATATCGAACAATGAATCTTACCTGCAATATGTATTTTAGCTGGGATGCATTGGCAGTGAGTAGGGCAATGTCCAGCATACCCTGTGCGATTGTTTTCTTTGTTGCGTAACGATTTGCATCGAGCGATTTGACCTTTGAAGAAAGAGAGAAAGAAAAAGATAAATTTCACAATCAACGATTGCATCGAGAATAACAAAACGTTTGTGTAACAAGTATCAGAGACTCACAATAGTCTCGGCAATATTTAGTATAGTCATTTTTTTGTTGTTCGATATTTAATCTGCATTCACTAATAATTCCCAGATTCGTAATAAATAATAAAACAATGAAAAACCGTTTAGATCTTGATTGGTGAAGCAAGGTAACACGACTGATTCGATAAGTGAATTGTGCTGGCTTGAGCAATGCATTGTGGGTGCGATTTAGAAAAACAAAAAGTGAAAAGGACAAAGAAACTTGGAATGACGTCATCTCGTGAGGTGAACTGTGATTATACGCTTTCGTTCATTTTCTACACCATTTCTCGTTTTTCGATGACGTGACGTCCAGCCTTCAACTGGATTCGAAGCCGAGCGGCACTTGCGATGAGGTCATTGCATCATTGTGCATTTATTTATTGTTATCAATGACCTTCGTCTGCAAGTAACCCAGCTTGATTTTAACGAATTTTTTGAAAATTTTATGCACAGTTATTTGTGCCATACGGTTAAATTACGCAATCTGATGATTTGAGTCAAGTGAAAATTCAGTGATTGTTAGTGTCTTATCAGTTTTGATATCGAATAAATAGAAGATAAATATCGTTTAATAGGTACGTCCAGTTGTAAATAACGTGATTAAATGAGTCATCGGGTATCTATATTTTTCAAAAGATTTAATCAATGCTTTTGTTCAGCTTGCAGACTGATATCTCATTTTCTTTATACGTTCTTTGATAAAACCTTTGTTCTTACAATGTCGATGATGGTTCTCAAGCTAATGTCGGCCTTGTCCTGCTTTTTCTTCTTATCGGGTTCAGGATTTTCCGTTAGACGTTCCTTACTTCCCGAGGTTGTCTCGTTGTTTGCGACTGCGATATTCTCTACGGCATTCTCGAACCTTTGCGAGTTTCGATTATCCACGATCGATACACTTTTCGATTTTCGATTATCCTGATTGTCACTGGTCGTCGATTCGACAACTGGGACTTCACTTTCTCCATTAAAATTTTCTTGTACGTCATTTGAACTCGTCGTTGGCACTTCCGAATTTCCACGTGAGATTCTAGCGTTCGAGAATTCCATTACTTCTGGTTCGTTTCTAAAACGTTCCTCGTTCCGACCAGACGACGTTCCGTGAATCGGTTGGAACGGTTTTGATTTTTCTAACGGATCCTCGTATATATCGTCGAAATCGTCCCCGCTCGAAGCCAATTTGCCAAATTGCGACGGTTTCAAATTATTTTCAATAACTACTTTCGAACGCGACATGATTCACTGTAACGTAATTATCCAAATGTTCAGTTACCCGTTGAGACGGTTTTTTTTTCCGTAAAAAATCACCAAAGATTCTCACTATCATGCATTTATTGAAATGGACAAGAGAAAATTTTAACGTTTATTTATGTACGAGAGAAAAATATTTGAATTAGCCAATCCCGGTTTCGGAGCGATTGTCGCTCCTGCACCCGTTTCTTCTCGACTGATTGGTTGAATCAACAACCCACGCGACGGATCGCTACTGTCCCAGTTTTCGAAATCGCCACTCAACCTCTACTGCCCCCTTTTTTTCCATCCGTATCTTCGCGCTTCTTTCGCTTAAATCTAAGCTTTCTATTGTCGCAATATGACGGTACTTTAGCTGCCGAAGTAGCTTGAGCTAAAGAGTAAGATTTTGTGATAGCTGTCAATCGGCTCGATTAGATAATGGCAGCATGGTGGAATGGTAAAAAAATAAAAATATCACGATTGCCTTCGACAATTAATCAATAATTTACGCGAATGTAATCGACGAGGAATTGCAACGGATACGAATTCTAGGTTTCCGGAATAATTATACTTTCACAAAAATCTCGTTCGCTATTGCTTCATTTTTTTCCTTTATCGATAACGATTTAACGATTGTCACATAATTATAAATTCCTCGTGTAATCATTGCATAATTCCTGAAGCGATTCGAGGAAGTTTCATTATTTTAAGCAAATCACTTCCTATCCAATTCCACATGATTTGCAATTACACATCTCAACCCTCGAATTCAAAAAATATTTTTCAACTCTAGATTCCAAAAGAAGACTGACAGTGAAAATAATTTAATCTGTCCCTCGGGAGCTTTTTGTTTAATTTTTTTTTAACTTTCTACAGCACTAACATAAAACAGAAGTCATAAATGAAACTTAGTGTACTGTGCAAATTATATCTCATAATGAAATGTAAAAAATATACTAAGCAATAGGCTGAGCGTCTTATTGACACTGTAAAAATTCTATTCTTTCTTTAATTAATTTATATAGGTTAACTTAAAATATGTCACTTCCTGGGGCGTTTATCGATTCCCAATAATAATAGCATAAGCATTGTAAATAACTATTAATCATTCCACATAACATGTTTCAACTACAGTTACCTTACACAGAGCGTATATAAATCTATAACTATTGCATGAACATCTTTGACCCTGGCATAGAACACAGAGTTCACCTAGATATGTATATGGAAAAATGACGCAGAGATATCGACTAAACGTAACATAAAAGAACTTGTAAATATTTTCTATAAATTTCTTGCGATTCGATCAATAACGACAAAGGAATTAAATGAATAAAATTACTTGTCCCAAAAAAAAGAAGGTGGAATAAAAGAAAAGAAAATCAAAGTATGACTGAGTGTTTAGTCATTTAAAAAAAAAAAAAAAAAACGAAATCTATATATTGTAACAAAAGTTTACTTACCCCAGAAATATTTCCATTTTCAGCATTCATTGGCGACACAGTGGTGGTGGCCATGACGGCAATTGATTTCAATAAATCGAAATCGAATAAAAATAACGTATAACCGATCGGGAGTCTATTTCGAAAATCCGCCCAGGCACGACTGGCCGAACGTTCACAAAACCAGATTACAAATTACAATAACGAAAACGATCGTAGCCGACCGACAAATATCACTCGCCTCAAGATGATCGGGCAGTCACCAACTAGATAGTCTTTCTAGTGTTCGATATCGATTTTATCTTGCAGGTAAATATCTTTATATTTAACGCCGAGGCGTACTGGATCACGAATCGTGGGAAAAAGCCCGCGCTCTTTCGACTCTGCCGATTTATTTACAGTGGCATAGTGGTAAGACTGTCCCCTCGTTCTATTGGTCAGTTCACTTGAGAACAAAATTCTCAATAGAACTTGACGACTTTCACCAACACCTGGATGGAGACTGGCAGCTGGAGGAAATAACCAGCAAACCAACAACCATTGCAGGACGTCACCAACTGCAGGCAGGATCGAATGTTGTGGACAGGAATAGTCATGGCAACGGAACAAATCACCCGGTATAACCAATTTCTTGATTTAGGAACCGACAACTGGTAACTGGACGTTCCTCAGAATTATCACAGACTTCCAGTTGCTGCTGGATTATGAAAACTGGCCTTTCCTTAGAACTGGTTAGAACAAAACAACAACTCGTGCGGCACTGATAGCATCTTTTAAACTTTCTTCAGTCTCTCAGCCACCACCAACGTCAATTGACGTTGTTTCATAATTGTTGGAAGTAACTTTTTAATCATTCTGCATTATCATGATAGAGGTAAATAAACGTAGTCAATATTACTTGAAACACTATACATTTTTTTTTCTGTTGCTTTGAAAATTTATATGTAACTCTTGCTTATTATTATTCTCAAAGCAATCGTGTCCGACGGTGTATCAGCTGGACAATGAATTTTTTTTTTCATTTTTTCACCTATAACTTCACTGTCGTATTTAATCATTTGCTTAGGTACAGTATCTTTTATAATAACTGAATCGAAATAACGTACTGGAAATATCTGATATATATATGTATACACATTTCATGAATATTATTACAAATCAACGGATACACTCTTTGACAATGACGATTCTAAAACATCTTTTTATTTGTATTTCCTAATTGCGTTACAGAGCGAACACTGCATCGATTATTTTCACTTAAGGAACGAATGGTAAACCGCGAGTGTCTCAAAATCTGACATTTTACTTGATAGACTATAATGCCGTTTACTTAGATGATACATGACGCTTTACTTATTTCAAAATTTTTAACTGTTTCTTTCTTTTTTTTTTATTTAGCACTTTTCCACTATCTTAATCAAAACGCCGTTGGACACGATAAATGGACGCTTGGTTGGCAGCACTGTACTAGAAATGATTTGTCAAAGGTATTCAATGATAATCACTTTGAATAATCATTTCGATCATCGTGAACGAGGCAGTCGCGGTATATAATATTTCGAAATTGATTGCAGTGTTTCTCAATAAAGTTCATTGAACTCCGATACACTTGAACGCGCTTCGACCGAGTCTCTTGTTTCCGCTTATGCGCGAACGAAACAAAAATCTCCTTAAAGACGCAATGAAAAGAAATTTGACGTTTTTTTTTCTGGTCACCATATCGAGTCTTATAATTTTTAAGCACTTAGAGACATTGACGATCGATCGATGACAATTGTTTTCTTTGTTTCTTTTCTTTACACTTAATCATAAATTATATAGGTTAAAAATTGTGTCTTCGTGTTGCAGTGCTGAAGAGTGGGGATTTACTTTACATAGTAGGTACACTGACTCAAGGAGGTATACGCAGTCGATATAAAACAAAAAAAAATAAAATAAAATGAACTGAATAACAACTAATAAAGTCCGCGACGGCATAGGATTTTTTTTTCTTCAGAATATCTATGAACTCCAGATGCAAGGGAATCGACAATCTTTAGATTCAAAACGCAAAGGAGTCCGTAAAACGATACAATAGAGGCAGAGAAAAATTGCTTGGCTTTTGAGTAGCTGCCAGATGACAATTTCTTGAATTTGAAAGATCATGAAAAACGAAGATACCCTTGTGCGATGATAAGCAATTCCGTTGATCCTGATGCATTGTCGGGAAAATAATGAAAAGATGAGGTTAGTCAATTTTTTTTTGGAACGAAAAACTAATTGTACTTATGTACAGTCGGAGACAGATGTGGCCTGGTCAACGATATTTAAAAAAAACAAACTATCAAAAAAGTCCAAATTTCTAAAATCTACAACGAGGAAACAGGATTACTTTTAGAAAAAAAATTTAATTTGACTTTTCTCAAAATCTTTTTTCGCCAATTATCATTACTATGTCACAACGAGCAGAAAGTTCTAACTAATCGTAGGCCGTTAACTCGAAGTCAAAAAAAAAATGCAAGAACGAAAAAGAATATTTTGAGAGTGTATGCGCCTCGCTTAAATTATACAATAAATCGCCAAGCAGCGCCGTGTAATTCGGTTGCAACGTAGGACGTAGTATTCCACGATGCTTCAGGTATAAAGTAATAAAGGCGATCGTAAAATTGCGCATCTAGTTTCCTTTTTCGCCACGAGAATGCGCTGGTTACTTCAGCGATCACAGCGCCAAGTACGGCAAGAGTTATAAAAAATTGTCAGCCTATCAGCGTTTCACGAGAACTGCCGTTCGTCTTGTGCCTCTTTATAGGGTTTCTTTACACCCAAAGAGGATATGACTATTCATTTTTACTTATTTCCTTTCCATTTCCTTGCCGTTGCAAAAGACCAAGCAATGAATGATTCAATTGACCTTGAGTTGGTTAATTAATTGGTCTCCAGTTGACTCTGCCAGTAATGCGCCTGCATCGAGAGTCACTGATTGTTGCTCGGTTTTAATGGCGTCTTGCAATGAATCGCGTCTGGAAATCGCTCGTGGTAACGTTCCAATCTTAAGTATTTCACAGTCACCAAGCTGCCTGTAAGACAAAATAAAACCAGAGTCAAAAATCTAAACCGACACAATCGTAGCAAGAGTGAAAAGTATCAAATATTTATAACTCACTGTCAAACCACCATCCATGAAGAGATCTGTAGGCCTTTCCAGCATCTTCCTGAGACATACACTTCATGTAAACGCATCCTTCCCGGCTGCCACGATCCACTCTGATATGAAGAATCTTCACTCGGTCACCGCACTTCTCTAATATGGCGTCCTGGACCTTAGTCTCCCAATCTTCTTCAAACTCACTATTATGACAATCCCATCGATATTGAAATTAGCCATTCAGTTGAATATCAATGATTACCAAAATTTGTGTGAACAATTTCTCTACTCACACGTCAGGGTCGAACATGTGTCGAATCTTGAGGCACGGAGTCGGTGAACACGTCAGACTATTGACAGAACCTTCCATCGTTTCAAAAGCCTGTCCTTGCCAGACCTTTGACTTTTTATTTGCGCATTGTGATACCTGCGAATTGGAAACGTTCAGGTTGTTGCTTGGCAGCCAACGCCACACGTGAAACTCTTCGCCGGCCACTTGTTGCACTTCTCTTCTGACACTGAAATCATACATTTAATTGTTTTCAATTTCTTTTAAATCGATTAATTCAACTATGGCTGCTTTCCTTACCGAGATTCATTCTCGTCCAAAAATGTGACAGCCTTTTCCCAAATACTGGCCATCTTCTTGCGATCCTTGGGTGGTATCAGTTCATCCCGCACGTGATTGATAGCTAAGTACGTTTCCTGGGTGCCACCAGGACTGGACGTTACAGTATTATGATGATGAGCCTCGATCATACCAATGATATCGCTCACCAACTGAAAGACCTCCTTTTCCGAGCGCTTTTTGTATCTCAGATACCAGAGGACAGATTTGTGCGCGCAAATAACTGCCAGGGCGCCTAAGAACATATTTATCCTTGTCACGTGGTACTAATAAAATTGAGAGCCAATGACTCAAGCTCAATTCAGTTAGTTGATTTTTTTTTAAAGCTAAGTAAAATCATCTTAAAAAATTATACAGGGGGTGTCAAACTAATTTACTGTAACAATCATATACATGATAAAGAGAACATTTTGTTCAGCCGTAGCTAATCGGGTAGTAATGAGTCAGTGAGAAATTTACCGATGGCGACGATGAGCAGCGACGAAAAGACCGTGTAGATTTTGTTCTTGATGAAGCACTGCATCGGGAGTTCAGGATTTAGTATTACCATACCGATATTTCCATCGACGCGTGACAGCACGACCTTCTCCTGAAAATTTTATTTATAAGTCACACGACACTCTTTTTGTTACTGATTAAAGCAAATGATTAAAACTCACCATTGAATCTAAGATCTGACCAGAGCCTTCATCGTTCACCTCGATAAGGGATATCCCCCATTTTGGGTTGTTCATGGTCAGTACTTGAGCGTTGTTTAGATCATTCTCAATTTGAAATCTTGACTAAAATAATACAAATGTTGGTAATTATAAAATTTTATAAGTGTATTAAAGTAAACTTACCACTTTGTTGGTGAACATGTTGATAATCATTTTGTTCGTTAGGTATGGCTCTTCGTTGTTATTTTTGCAGGCAGCTTCTATAGCCTTTTTTGTTAAAATTGGTTGAAGTTTTTTAAGCAGGTCCAAGACATCCTCCAGGTTCTCTTGTAGAACACAGTTGACACCAGGTCTGGAGTGGTCGGGATCGTCCAAGCACAGAGGCACGTTGCTGTCTATAAATTGCAAACGAATTCTACAGTTAATTGGACAGTCTGTAATTTCTTATTCAATTTCATGATAAGTTTTTCAAATGGTTAATTTACAGCTTGGCTCAATACCTTTGTTCCATTCGTTCAAAGTGTTTTGTAATTTCAACAATAAGACAATGTTTCAATTGACTTAACAAGTAGAACATTCTATTTAATTGTAATATTTTAATTAACATGACTTGTAACTCGATATTTTTAAAATAACAAAGAAATAAAAATGAAAGAGTATAAAACAATACAGGGTACCATTTTTATCTAAGCGGAAGTAAAAAAAACGTGAACGCAAGGAAAAGGAAATGAAAATGCTCAGACCGATGTCACCACAATGTATAACATTTATTGTTCACATTTAGAAAAGAAATACATCGATGATAGGTAACCTAACGACTATATATCTCCTATCGAGTTGTATTAAAAGGAAAGTTTTCAAACCCTGAACCCCGGTTAGTGTTAGGGAATTATTAAAAATAGAAAGAGATTATACTGTGTAATAGATCATAATTAAGCCAAGAGTTTCACTTCTCATTTGCCAAAATGATAATTTAGCTCCGCTCAATTCTATGTAAAGTCTAAGATTATTTTGATCAGCCATATCTAAATACGGAAATTTAAGAACAAAGAAGTTCTGTGTAAAATTAGAACAGATAAATATCATTACATACTTCATTATTAGTCACGCGATTCTTGTCATTAGAAAAGTTCATAAGAGATTATTATCTGTACTTTGTATTAGATAGTATTTTAATAGTATAAGAACAGTCATGGACACGCTATACACAGTTTTAAAAGTGTGACAGAACAAAAGAGAGAAAGAGAGATAAAGACGTTAATAAACTCTAGTTAAAAGATTTTTCATTATTCTTACTGCGTGTGACATTTATACGTGCATACCTCCCCAACATTAAGTAATATGGTGGTGGATTGTGCTTTAACCGGAATACCTACCCGGAGAAATTGCTGGTATCTCTTCAGTTTTGCTACCGAGGCCGAGGTACATTACCGCCAGTAAGCCAAAGAAAAGGGCCAGGACAACCACCAGCACCATGGACACCATGTTTTGATTATTCTTCGCCTCCTTGGTCTCCGTTGAAGATTTGAATGTCCTTACGATGTCCCTTGGCTTTTCAGTAGGTGCAGTCGCATACCTTGAGCTCGACAAGGGTTGTCTAAATAATTTAATTATTATTTAGTATGGTGCCTGATATAGAAATTTGTCACATGTGAAATTCCACGAACCTTGTGTTCGACGGCGTGTACGAGGATCTCAGTGATGAGAAATGACCATTTGAGTCAGTTTCCTTAACTTCGTTTAAAACTGGAGATGGTGTGTGTCCAATAACCGAACCTAAAATTAATATGATTTTATGTTGTGCCACAGTTAACAAATGTATTATTGCCAAAGAATAACTTGGTTTTTAATTTGAGAAAATGCAAAAAGCAGATTCGCGCTTCGTTAATAAAGTGTTTAGAAAAAATGAAGAATGTCTGACATTATGTGGCAAGGAATTTTGTAAATAGTTAAAAATGAAACATTCATTATTCAAATACTCACTCGTTAAAGATGATCTTGATACTGAAGGAAGATTCGCAGTGGAACGAAGACTGAGCCTTCTTGTAAACTCAGACAAATAAGGAGTCTCAAAATTAGACAAAGGATTATCTTTGTTAGAATCCTCTCGTATATAAAGATCTTCCTTCATAGGGTGTATAGGCGAAATATTAGGTTTAAACGGTGGGGCAACATATTTATCATCTACAGTTGTGCGACCATGAGGTTGTGCTCTCCATTCATATGGGTCGGCAGAGGCACGGTCTTGCATTTTAGAATCATATTGCTTTCCATGATCTAATCCAAATTTGTTAATAGAATATGTTTTCTCTCCCTCCTGAGCAATGTCAGAATCAGATCCAGTTTCCAAACCATCAGTAGCACTTAGCTTGTACGATCTTGACATTTTTTTCTGTATACTCTTTGTGATAGATTTACTAATTAGATCAGGAGAGGCTCGATCATAATCTGAACCTAACGAAGCCTGGTTATCAGAGTTCCTTGACGGTGACCTTACAGGACGTTTAACTGGACTCCTTGGCACTGTCATTGTGATGGGAGCATTTGGTGCTGAAGGAGGTGGTGGCATTGGATTTGCCAACGTTTTTCTTCTATTCGAGCTTGTCTGTTTTTTTGTAGGAATTTTATTCGATGGTGCATCATCATCAGTATCATCGCTGCTGTACCTATAACATTTTAAACGAAATAAAAATACACAATTTTCTCACTAAATAAATATTCATAAAACTGCAGCATTTATAAATAGTATAATCGACATAACGATTCTCTAAGTTACATGTCTCTGAAAATAAACATAAACGGTACGGCAAGTTAAAAACTTCTTTCAAATATCAAATAACAAGTACAACAGCAATTGTAATATTACCTAGCAGCAAGAGAATGCCGCGAGCCAGTACCGCCGCGTGTCTCGATAAGATTCTTCAACTTCTTCACGAGGATTTTTCTTGTGGTCTGGGTGACGGGGCCGACAGGATATCCGTATTCGGCAAGCTTGCTCCGCAGCTCCGAATCACTTAATATTTCCACGGACATTTTTCTTATGATTTTATCTCAATTTGCAGTTGTTCCAATAAAAAAACGGTCAACTGGACGCTCCTAACTGCAACGGTTCAACTTCCTCTTCCAGTTCTGTACGTACCAGAAATCAACATGAAGAGCGACGCGGTTATCGCGCTACGACCAGTTTTTTAAGAATTACACCAGACTCTATAGTAAAGCACTCGTTTTCACGATTCTCGCGTCTTGGTGTAACCGCCGCGCTGCGTGTGCGATCACGCAGGTTTTATTACTATTATACACAAGAGCGATTTCGCGCAGTCGCTTCAACGATACCTAATCGCTCACGCCACGCACTAGCCTTTACGAATATTCGGTTCCTTCCATTGGAGCCAAAAAATGGCGCACTTTTCTAACGGCCGTTGAGGCGCGTCTGTTTTGTGAATGTTACATTTCCATTGAGCGATGGTATACAGCTTGAATTAAAGCTGCCAATTGGTTGATTGGTGCGCTAATGGAAATAACTTTAAGCTACGTATGCATGAACGATGCTCGTTTCTATTCAGCTTCAAATTACCTGCGCAGAATCTAGGGGAATGTGTATTAAAACCCTAGACGTAAAGTTCTAACAGGATGAAGAATGATTTAATGAAATAGAAGCAACTACAAAGTTGCTTCTAAAATTGCAAGATCATAGTAGAGGAGAAATTACTGATTAAGATTGAATTAGATAGCCTGGAAAAATCTTGCCATGGATGCTGCATTTAATGACCTGGTTTGCACAGCGCGTACTAAGGTCTGTCCGTCACGTTTTATTTTAATGAAAAGTGACGAGACGGATAAACCTTAATACTTGATCCTTAAGATTTAATAAGGATAAATCTTAATACGTAATTCGATCAGTTGTTGTGTAATACAGAGATTTATCTTGTTTTTCACCGGCTCCACTGCTGACAGATGAATCCAAGTGTGTAATTTTGTGATTTTTCACTGTAACCAAAAATATCCCTAGTAAAATTCATTGCTAATCAGGCTTGCCTCCGCCAACCTGTCAAAAGACAGTAAAATGGCTATCTACTGGGCGGTCAGGGATTAGATTTCTAAGATGTCCTAATTCAATGAAGAGTATATTACGATTAAAATAATTGAGTCTTGTCTATGAGAGAAGAGAATTTGACAAGAAAGTTGAAACCATTGTGATCTGTTTTATTCTTGCAAATACCGCAAAAATGGCTCTTAAAAAGGTCAAGGGTAACTTTGAGCGAATGTTTGACAAGAACTTAACTGATTTGGTGCGTGGTATCCGAAATAATAAAGAGAACGAAGTAGGTACCACGTAATTTATTTTACATAATTTATTGCAAGAAGCATTAGGTTCAGCTCTCTTCTAACATAACCTATTACTTCACAGTACTTCACCAGCTGTCTTCTTTTAAAATAATGTAAAATTACTTATTTTTACAGGCAAAATATATTGCACAATGTATGGAAGAGATAAAACAAGAACTTCGTCAGGACAATGTTGCTGTCAAGGCAAATGCAGTAGCCAAGCTCACATATGTATGTAATGTGTATTCCTTATTCCATTTCATTACACGCATTACTACTTTGCATTTATGTCTTTAGCTCCAGATGTTGGGATATGATATAAGCTGGGCTGGCTTCAATGTAATTGAGGTCATGTCTTCAGCAAAATTCACTTATAAGCGCATTGGATATTTAGCTGCAAGTCAGGGTTTTCATGCAGACACTGATGTAAGCATTATCACTATGCACAAAATGATGTTTAGAAAGGATATTGAAAGTTGGTCAATGATCTGACGACCTTTGTATGAATATATCGTTTGTTGATAAGAATGAGAGTGTGACCTATGAAATTGCTAGATTTTGCTTATATATCAATTACATTTTTTAGCTCCTTATGCTGACCACAAACATGATTCGTAAGGATCTGAACAGTCAAAACCAATACGATGCAGGATTAGCACTGAGTGGTTTGTCCTGTTTCATAAGTCCAGATTTAGCTCGTGACTTGGTCAATGATATAATGACATTATTGACATCAACAAAACCATACTTACGAAAAAAAGCAGTTCTAATGATGTACAAAGTTTTCCTGCGCTTTCCTGAGGCACTGAGACCTGCATTTCCCAGGTTAAAGGAAAAGCTAGAGGATCCAGACAGCGGTGTCCAGTCAGCTGCTGTGAATGTTGTTTGTGAATTAGCTAGAAAAAATCCTAAAAATTATCTGAGCCTGGCACCTGTCTTTTTCAAGCTGATGACAACCTCAACAAACAACTGGATGCTTATCAAGATCATCAAATTAGTAAGTGATTTCCTATTCCTAATCTATTGGTTATTTGTTCCTTTTTAAAACACGGATTCCACATTAAGAGACTGAGAAAAAACAAGAAAAATAATATTCATCTTGTTTTACGCGTTCAGTTTGCCATCATAACGCTGATCGAGCCAAAAATGGGTCGACGTCTTACTCAACCACTTATTGATTTGATATCAAGGTTCTCCATACCGATTATGCTGAATTATCGCGCGTAGTGTATCGATTTGCTCAATATTTAGTGCTAGTAAAAGTAGTTTTTATTGATCAAGACATATCTGTAATATAATGCGCGATAATGAGTACAGCTTGCAGGTACAATTTTAATTACAAGTGCAGATCCGTAGCTTATGCAAACAAAATTTCTAAAATAATCAAATTATCCACTTTACCTTAGCATGTTGTACGTGTACACATTATTATTATTATAATACTTAAAAGGCACTATGTGATGTTTTCAGTTTGGCGCATTGACACCCCTAGAACCTAGGCTTGGCAAAAAATTAATAGAACCCCTTACAAATCTCATACACAGGTATTTAATTGTATAAGTGTGATCGATCTACTAACTTTATTAATAATAGCTGAGCAGTAGTATCATTAAGAAGTGAGATTACATAATTTGTAAGAACACTATATCGATTCTACTATTTTTGTTTAATTGCTATCATGCTCCTGCTATCGGTAATTAGTATATTAGATTAACTAGACGATAGACAATAATTCTAAAACAAAGTTCTATATATTGCAGCACATCAGCTATGTCACTACTTTACGAGTGCATAAATACAGTGATCGCAGTTCTGATCTCAATATCATCTGGAATGCCAAACCATTCGGACTCGATACAGCTATGCGTACAGAAATTGCGAATTCTCATAGAAGATTCTGATCAGAATTTGAAATACTTAGGTCTGCTGGCTATGTCTAAGATTCTGAAAACGCATCCAAAAAGCGTACAGGCACATAAGGATCTGATAATGCAGTGTCTCGATGATAAAGACGAGAGTATAAGACTGCGTGCTCTGGACCTTCTCTATGGAATGGTATCCAAGAAAAACTTGATGGAAATTGTGCGAAAGCTTATGGTTCATATGGATAAGGCTGAAGGAACTACGTACAGGGATGAATTGCTTTCGAAGATCATTCAGATTTGTTCGCAGAACAATTATCAATTCATTACATACTTTGAGTGGTGTGTGGTTTTTTTTTTTTTAAATAGGATTATTTATATAATGATTACTCTTGAAATTCTTCATTCAACGTTTTAAGGTACATATCTGTGCTGGTTGAGCTCACACGAATGGAAGGTACCAAGCATGGAAAGCTTGTGGCTACTCAATTGTTAGACGTTGCGATTCGTGTACAGGCTATTAGAAAGTATGCTGTTCAACAATGTGCCTTATTATTGGATAATGCACACCTACTCATCGGTGGACAACCTAGAGCCACTATGTCTGAAGTACTTTACGCAGCAGCTTGGATATGTGGTGAATTTTCCAGGTAACTTTAAATTGTTAAGTATTTTCTAAGATCTATATAGAGACTTGAGAAAGACTTTTTGAATCCACAGTGAGCTTGAGGATCCCTTGGCTATTTTACGCTCTATGCTTCGATCTCAGGCTGCAAATTTACCAGGTCACATTCAAGCCGTTTACGTTCATAATATTCTGAAATTGGCTGCGAGCACTTTGAGCAAAGCTGAGAAAGATGGTGATGTCGAAACGATGGAACAGGTACGATAGATATCTTGATCTTACGTGAGAAAGTTTTTCTTACCACTTTGATCTTGTAGATTTATGCACTGAAGGAGAAGATATCTGCCTTCGTGTGCAGTGGCGATTTAGAGGTGCAGGAACGGTCCAGTTCCGCTTTGGTGTTATTAGAGTGTCTTAAAGAAAATCCTGGTTTGGCGAACGAATTGATGGAGACTTTTGTGGGTGAACTGAATCCTGTTGCTCCCAAAGCGCAAAGAAAGGTAACTTAAGAAAGAAATATTTTTCGAAAAAAATGTTATTGTGACTCTTTAGATATGGGATGTAGCACGTCAATTTTTTGCAGGTTCAAATTCCAGAGGGCCTGGATCTTGATGCGTGGATCAATGATCCGCCGTCTGACAGTTCAGACTCGGAGGATCCAGACATGAATGATATTTTTGTAAAAGCGGAAAAGTCGAGCGAATTTTATGATAAGCGCAGATCGATAGAACCGACGCCTGAAGAATTGGAAGAAAGACGAGAGGCCAGGAAGTTGGAACAACAAAACAATCCGCACTATCTAAAAGGATCCAATACATCTGCAAAGAATTCAAGGCAGTTTAACAACGCAGGCGTGAATAACAATGAAGAAGAATTCGATAAAATTCCTGTTGCTGAGTTAAATATACCAGTAACTTTGAATGTCTCAGGATTCGCTGATTCCACTAAATACTTGAATTTGAGTGCAAGCACCAAAAAGTCTCACAAAAAAAGAAATTCGAAGAAAAAGAAGTCCAAGAAAAGTATGAATAACTTTTTTTCCCAGCTTCCTGACACAATGTATTCGAGGTACAGCGAACACTTTTCCATATTTCAGGCATCCACTTGAGTAGTTCTGATGAGGATCAGGATGAAAAATATCCATCACAACTCGTGAACACAGGAGCTGGAGAATTACCCCCAGGTGCTGAACTGAGCGACGGTGACGATTTTGAAGTCGGCGACGAGAATGATCCTCATCGATTTTTGGATTTCGATCTGGATGTGCCGTTGCGTGACGACGAGCGTCTCTCCTATCTGGATCAACGTAATCCTAATAAATATTTGACCATCTTGAGGACGGATGACGAAAAAGTTAAGAAGGAAAAGGTAAGATTTAATTAAATTTTTAATTTCACTCTTTTCTAAAGAACATTATTCGCTCTCCGTTAGAAGGGACATAGAAAGTCGAAAAAGAAGAGCAAAGTTCTGAAGGAGAAAAATGAGAAGAATGGAAAGACTCGCGAAGAAAATGCTAACGATACAGATCTGTGGCTGGCAAGTGACACGTCGCCCGAGAAGGTACGAGATTCGGGCGCCGGCGACTACGCCGAAGTTCCAGAAGCAACGACGACGACGAAATCAGAAAAGTCCAAGAAAACGAAGAAGTCGAAGAGTCGCGACAAGCAGAAGAAGGGCAACAATGATGAGGATTCGAAGCACAGAAAGAAATTGAAAAAGTCCAAAGACAGAAGCACCAAGAAGTCATCCGGGTACGAGGAAACAGCCGGTATTTCGACTCCGTCCAAGGAAATTCTACCAAATTTGAATAGCGGCTCGAACGGACCGGAAGTTGGTACGACTGCCGGTCAGGGAATGTCCATGTATGAGGAACTTGCTAAGGACAAGACTGTCAAATTAATGTACGAGCTGAAGCAACTGCCTCATGAAACAGACAGACTGATAGCCTCCATTATGCTTATCAATATCGGTGAACATCTTGTAAAGGAAATGGATTTTGATGTGTCAGACACGTCTACACTGAAGCTAGTGCGAAGTGTGAGTTCAGTCTTTGGACTATCTTGATAAAATTTCCGTTTAATGAATTTTTTAATAATTATACAAACTTTACAGCCTGGCGATGAATTTGGTGTGAAACTGCGTTTCCAGTTGGCACCGAAAACTACAGGTGAAGCACAATTCGCTATTATGGTATCGGATGTGACGTTTGCTCAAAAATTAAAGGGCACCTTCATCTATATGGTCGAAAGTCCTTTGGGAATCGTACAGGAGAAGCTTGACTTCACCATGCACTTGCCATGCAGTAGTTTTATGGTTGGACGCTTGTCGCACAGAGACATCCTCACGGAATTGCTAGGCGGTGGTCAGTTGACTCAAAAAATTCGAAAGGAATTCGAACCCCAACAAGAATTCAGTCAAATTTTGAGTAGTGTTTGCTACAAGTGCCATTTAACACTTGTTGAACAAGTAAACGACACTGCCTCGGTATATGGACACTCGCTCAAAGGACATCACGTGTGCCTTTTACTAAAACAAAATGTGAGTAAATCATTTTTTTTGACTCTTTTCTAATTTTTCCAATTTTCTAAAGATTCCTTTCTCAGGGTGCTTCTGGCATCGTCACTTAAAAGAACGTTACTTTTCAGAAATCTGGAACATTGACGATCGAAGGCAAAAGTGACAATAACTCCCTCTTGTTGGGTGTAATTGATGAAATCTCAAGGATCCTAACTTAACCCAGTTCTTAATAAAAAAAAAAAATATATATAAGAGACGCGTTTTTCGCGGCGAATAATTATTCCTGGCGTCGATAAGTGAATTCCTAATTGCAATTGAAGTAACACGAGCAGGAAGTTTAACGCACTTCCGTCGGGCAGCGAAAGCGATGCGAAATTGCTGTCGTTGATCTAGCTTTATTGATACTCATATTAATAGTAATGAAATCTTGAAAAGAAACAAAAGAAATACAGCAAAGGAAACAGTAAAATGTAAGCGTCGAATGCCGCTGGGTGAATATTTTCAGATGAAAATCAAAATGTGAAAAAAAACGGCGTTGATGTTCATCTTGATGAAGATATGTAAAGATGAAAAAAGAAAAGAAACCCTCGACTGGGCTCTCTAATGAAACTTTGGTCGTAAGATCCATTAAGCGTAAAGATTATAGATGCATACAAATAAATATATATATATATAAATAAAAAAAAACTAAATAAATATATATATATAAATATATAAATATACAAATAAGTCTGAATTATGTGAGAGACGCGGAAGGTAATAATAATAAACTTTTGCAATTCCTGGGAGTCTGCAATTTCGTTTGCTGCTCATTTTTGAAATTTTATTTTTATAATCTAAATTCGTTTATCATGATCGGCTATTCTCTGAAATCCCTTTGCAAGGTTTAGCTGCTTTATTTTTGTAAATAAGAGTTGAACGATGAAAAATTTTATTGTTTTATTATAATTAACAGACATAACGGATACGAATGCAGGCTCACAGCATATATGTATGTAAACAAAAAAAAAAGTTATTTTTTTTTCTAGACTTTTTAGATTTATTTACAAGCTTTAACAAGGATTCTTTTTAAATATTATATTTAACATAAATTTGGGGGATTCAGATTCATTTCAATGTATTCATCTTCTATGGTTACAGAACTTTTTAAAAATTCCTGTTTTGTTTCTAGCATTTAATTTCCATGTGCGTGTTGCATTTTCGAAAAAGACTATTTACGCGTCTTAGTTTTCATTAGATTATATAAAAACTCGAAGTTTTCATGCAGTGCTAGGAAATTGTTAAAGTTGTTAAAATCCAAAAAAAAAATGTCAACGTTACTAGGATAGATTGTTTTTACAATTTTAAACTTTTTTTTTTACACAGCCTGTTATCTGTGTTCGCCGGATCTGCCTATTAAGCAACGAGAATGATTGTCGTTATCGAGAGTTGTAAAAATTCCCTCTTTATTGCACAGAGGGCGATTTCGCTAGATAAAAAATTGGTGTAAAATCATTAATATTGTCATGCAATGTAGTAAAAAGAAATGAAAACGGCTATTTGAAAATTAATAATCGCGGTTCATTCAGCAATAATTCAACCTGTTGATATTTTTTAAGAGGAATTCTTCAATTTTCCTGTATCTCTTACGAGCATATTTCTTGAACGTACTCGAGCCGCTATTATATTTATTTCGCCAATCGAAAACTCGTTCAATCAGAGTTTCCCTGACGAAAACAGCTTCTGCGTATAGAAATCTGAGAAAAAAGTAACATAAAATTTATTCGTATCCCGAGGAAAGCATTAAATTATACTTTTCAATGTCATAATTAAAAACTTACTTGTCCGCATACGGAAAGCGGGAAAATTGATTTTTAAAATATATCGGCAAAAACTCATTAGTCTTTTCTACAAGAAAAAGAGCAATAGCGGCTGCAACACCTGCCAGCAGGATTGCAGATACAGTGCACAAAGATATATCGCGTATGGCAATATCGATCTGAAAAATAATATAAATATACGATTTTACGTTATTCTTATAAATATTCAAAAATCTATATTTTTGACTTGCTCACAAAAAAGTTGCCGCAATCATACGTAATATCGATTCGTGGATCCTCATTGGACGTTCCATAATGTGTAAATATAAAATGTGCTAAAATCGATGATATATCTGGATAAGATATATCAAAATTCAAAGCCTGGAGAATTGCGCATTCAAATTTTTGCAAAATCTTTCCTTTTCCTTTTAATTCATCACCGCCAAATGCTATCATGCTCGTTGCCTGTAATTCAATTTTTTTTTTTTTTAATTTACCTCCGAACATAAACACTTCGTCGCAAACTGAGCACTGCTTTACTTACAGTAGGAATATTTACGTTGTCGCGCTTAATGCTTATCCACATTGCAGCCAGAGCAGTTACTTGTAAATCTTCGATGTCGGTTTTCATCGCGTTGACAGCAGCATCGAATATCTTAACAGTTTGATATAAAATAAACGGCGAGTCTCCTCGATAGGTCTGCGAAATAATATTCTCGTCGATAAACAGATACATATTTTGCAGTCGTTGATTGAATAATTAAATTTTTTTTTAAAAACTGCTCACGTTAACGCGCGTTAAAAAATCAACGACAATTTTTCGCTGCGACGAAGCGATAAGAGAATTTTGAAAATTCTTCCCGATTCCTCGTGATTTTTCACGTTCTAATTGCAACTCCATATATTTGTCAGCTTCATCGAGCTTGCACGAAATTTTCGAAACAGCCGGTTTCCTAGTAGCGTCCAATTGCAATTTGTCCGTTGAAGCTTCTGCAGAGGCGTCCTTCGTGTTGCGCTTGCGCAGTTCCTTCACCTGAAATTTCAAATAATTCCACAGTTACAACTACCGACAAGAGCTTTTAACGTACTTTTCTGACCTTTTCTAAAAAGGGAGGAATCGAAAGGTCAACTGGAGTTATGTTGCCCTCGTTTTGCTGAATCGTGAGTATTCGCGGGTGATAAATTTTCCTCCAACTGTTGTCGCTGCCAGTCGATTCCAAAGAGGTTAACTTTACGTTCAATTTTAGTTTTCCTTTATCAATTTTCGTCTGTGCTCCAAATTTCGAGCTCGAGCCACTCGAACGAATTTTATTTGAATTTTCATTCTCTTCGTTCCCCATCAAAATACATTTCTCGCTTGTAAAACCCCGTGACTCAACGTCTAATTTACACTCGTAACCCTGAAGACGCCTTTTTTCCATAAACTTAACATTTTCAACGCTTCTTTTTAGCTGCTTCGATGTCAACGAATGATGACGTGCTTTAACATTATTGTTATTGTTATTATTATTATTATTATTTTCATTAAGCACTCCGCATACTCCAGTTATCTTTTTTTCTACGTTTACCCAACTCTTTGTGCTCTCCGATTTGTACATTGACAAACTGTCGCTTACGCTTGCACTTCGTTTTAATATTTTACGTTTTCCAGGCATTAAATTTTCTTTGTTCTCGTCTTGCCACACGGTAAAGTCTTGCCTCGACGAAGCCATGTTTAACGCTACACTGATAGTCTTGGAGGAATTTTTTAAATTTCATATACCCCGAATCGTTTGACCAATTGGAGAACGAAGCGTTCAGTTCGACATTCTCTAAATTACTGATTAACGTTTAAGACGACTGATAGGACGAATTAAGCGGTACGAAGGTTCAAAGTTTTGTTGACGCTTTTTCAATCTGACGAATTTTAAGAAAATTGAATAAACTGACAGGTAGGAATAATATATTGATGGGCGTACGGGACACGGCAATGTTATATTTTATTTCAAAATTGTTTCACCCTGGCTGCTTTCGTTTCTATAACTTTTGTGATATTTCTCGTGGAATCGTTTATTTTCGGAGGAAACGATCTTTCCACGTAAAGTATGAGAAGTCCGAGAATCAGTCCCATTAGCAAAATAACGTTTAACACTACCACATCTCCAATTTCGAC
Source organism: Calameuta pygmaea (assembly GCA_031762395.1). Classification (NCBI taxonomy): domain Eukaryota; kingdom Metazoa; phylum Arthropoda; class Insecta; order Hymenoptera; family Cephidae; genus Calameuta; species Calameuta pygmaea. Next base: position 156,096 of record JASANN010000649.1, on the reverse strand, counting down.
AGACACCCACGAATCGCGATGCTGTAAATATAAAACAAAAAAACGAAAGCATAAATTCAAAATAAAAATGAGTCATGTTATACCGTTTTAATATTTTTTTTTTTTTCAAAAATTCTTACCGATATCCCCTTTACGTTGTACAGTCTCGCGTTCAAAACTCTTTGTAGAATGCCGCCATTTTGAATAATGAGTAAGCTAATTAAAAAAAAAAAAAACAAAAAAGATCGATATTAATTTAATTGAAGTTATTAAAATATTTAATAAAACTATTACTAATTGTCTGTTTCATAATTAAAAGCTCACACGCTATTGATAACACCGCGATAAGGACTTCTCATGGAAACTGGCATTCCCACGGATGCTTGCATCGTCGAATCCAGAGGTTCGAGAATGCAGTCGAGTTTACTTTTGAAAATTTGATACTGATGTTCCGGCAGCATAAATGCATATTTTTCCTCGGTGCAAAGTCTCCGTAAACCTTCTTCGTAGCTCGTAGGTAAATTCGAATTGTCTCGTAGTTTCTCCTCGTAGATCGACTTCACTACAAAATCTAACGTTGTCTTTGCGAAAGAAAAACAACAAATTAATACAGGACTGACGTCGCAGAGATGTTTTTGCGCAGCTGGAAAATTTACGTACACTGCAGAAATACAATTCGGAGGAATTGGCGACAACAGCAAAGTCATAAGTGTTGTCCTCGAGTAAACCAGCCATTGTTGTAAATGGTATTGATATTGTTTTGACAGCAAGAAAGCTTATCAGAGCAGCCGAGTAAGCTGCCAAAACAATGACAGCTGTCAAGTGAACGATCAGATGAATTATTCTGACAGGATCCAGCGACGATGGTTGTATTCCTGAAAATTTATTGCAATTGCATTGTTATCTTATGTCAGATCGGCTGGTCTATTACCTTGATTACAAAAAGCACCGAATACGAGCAACAAAATGTGATTGAACTTTGACGGGGAATGTTCGAGGTCATTGACATGGGATGACCACATTTTTGATAATGATTTTGCGCACGATATCATGCCACTTGAAATTAATATAATCAGGGCAATTGCAGTCCATATTCCTTTTTTAAATGGCGCCATGTATCCTTCCCACTTTACGACACTTTCCAATGGTCTTTTTATGTATGTGGTGTAGCTGAAATGAAATTGATAAAAATAATTTTTTTTTTGTTATCAATGAATTTTGGTAACCAGTTGGGTTTTTGGAAAAAATCGATCTTACCGTGTCACGTAAAGTGGTATTGTAAATTCAGCAACTTCCAATCTCTTTTCGGTAATGGCAATTGGTCCTAGTGCCAGATCCAAAGTTTTGTTAGCCAACCAGGACATGACGCCTGCCGATGTTCCAGTTTCCAACACAAAATCCCAATCGTCGATTTCGTAAAAAATCATTCTGTAAATAAAATTCTTTTTTTTTCAAGATTATGCAATTTTTGAAATTATAAAAAAAAATAAACTCACGTGCAATTCATTCTTTGCTGTAATAATTCCGAAAGAACACCAAAGTATCCCTCTATGCTAATTATATTCTGATCATCGTCTTTGATCAGCTCGGATATCACTAGATCCTAATTAATGACTAATTTGATTAATTAAAAATATATAATTACTTAATATTCATTATTTCTTACGTGAGTCACGCCGACCCTGAGGTATTTTCCATGAAGATTATTGCGCCTGTCGTATAAACCTTTGCGCGTGATATCCGTATCTTCGTTCAAATTGATGAATCCAAAATTATTGGTCAATAGTGATGAATTTCGGTCCACCCGATAGACTTCGGTTATTTCCGTGATATCGTTTTGCGTTTGAGCGACCAAAAATTCGCAGTCGAACGGAATATACAGAGTGTCAAAATAAGTTTCGATCCTCGTTCCGTCGGCAAAAAATATCAGCCACGTTGGATAAGACATGTCGATCCATCCTGCAACCTGCTATTTGATAGCGGGTTAGAAAATAATCAAAATAAAAAAGAAAAATAATTTATCGATCAGCAGTAATAAACGTTTAATGGGTCAGAAAGAAAATTATTTAAAAAAATTTTTCAAATTTCTTTCACATATTTACATCTGCAAATCCCTGCCGAAGCTCCTCGCTGTCGTTAATCAATACGAAGAGCGGCCGTTTTATATGATAATACGCAACTCCAATCTGAAAGATGAAATTTTTTTTTATTTAATTTTTTGAATTCACCTTCATCACGTTACTCCTTGTGCCACCTGAATTTACCTTAGCGACGAAAACGTTCACGGACATAATGGCCATGCGTATTCCACTTCCGGAAAATTGGAATTGCAATTTCTTCAAATCCAAACCGACTTTCAAATCTGTTCGATAAAATAAATCGGCACGTTACGTAAGTGGAAAATTAATTTTCTTTTGCAATCGACAAAATGTCGGACCTACTTTGCGTCTCGCTGAGGTTGTCGCTGGCATGCAGAAAAATAATACAAGTATTGTTGAAGAAGTCGTGAACGTATCGCACTACGTGTATGTAAACGGAAAGTGGCTGTATAAGATGGCAATTGGTAATAACAATTGGAAAAATAAAAGTGAATAAAATTTTTAAATGTTTATCCAATTTCATTGCGATTTCGGCACAGTTTGACAACTCGCAGCGCAACTGAACGAACAATCGTTAAGTTGTGTAAACTGTGAAGTTTAAAATTCTCACTTGTAACTGGAAAAATGAAAAAAACTGTTTACGACCGTACAACCAGCTGCTGTTAATTTGATCATTATTTGAGATATTTCAAATGAGCATAAAATTGCACCTGATAGTTGCTAAGTTGTCTTTGAATCACAACAAAATAATAATCAATCCTGACGATAATTAGCGTCACTATTTCTGATAAGTTTTAATTAGAAAATTGTTAATTAACATTTTTTCGCTTTACTCCAGCCTCGATTTCGAAATATATTTTTTTTTCTGATATGTCACTGGATGAAACTTGATAACGCGAATAACCTAGAAAAGCCACGAACGCTCGTTTTATAAATAAAAATTGTATGATTCACGCAATTGGTCTGACAATCGATTTGCTCTCTAATGCAATTCAACTACGGAATTTATTCAGCCGTTGATTCAGGCTGTATTCGCACGTAAATTATCGAACAGCCGCAAGTCACGAACTGCGTGGCTTAATATGTCACGAATACGATTAGATGGGTAAAGTATTGGAAAAATATATATAATGATACGTTTAAATCTTGTGCTGGCGATCGATTAATGTTTTATTAATGAAATAAGTGAATGGTCGTGGGCAATTTCGATTTGCCCTGATACGATGCTTATTATGATTGTATAATTATTATAAAACTGTTTACTCTGGTTGTATTAGAAATTATTTGAAAATCTTCATTGGTATCGATAATCGTAATCGTTATCGGGCATGATTATCTTGACTGATCTCGAATCATTGATCATTCTCGAATAACGTAGATGGGATCACGATAGGGAGCAGGAGACAAAATGAGATTGAAAATCTGTTACTTGAATCTTTAGAAAGATAAAAACTTTTGGAAAACAGAGAAAATGATTTTCTGCAAAGGTAAATATTAAATCTGGACATTAGTAAAGGCGGAATTGTCATGGTTGGTTTTCAAGTAGAATTTCCAAAAATTGCAGATTACATTGATTTTGGCATAGTTGATGGAACGAATTTTCATTTTTTGATAATGATATTCAGCAGAATTGTCTTCGGGGCTAAAATTGTTAATAAATTTATTATTGTTCGTAAATTAGTCGTATCGATTTAATGGGGCATTTTCCCGAAGATCAATCATGTCGATTGATAAACCCTTATCACAGTTATCATGAAAAATTAATTTATCTTTCATAGATTAGAAAATGAGTATGTGGATCATTAAGGTGGATGGCTAAGTCATCGAACGTGAACCATTAATCGTAAGTTGTGTTATAATACTGTAGATTTTGGTATAGTCAAAGCACACATTGACGATTACTGAAGCATGACCGATAATTGGGCGATCCGCAATATGCGAAATTAAAAATCGAATATTAATTTATAATTTAGTTTAATCAATTTTTTGGGAAATACTTTATTAAGGGATGATTTGATTTTTCCAAAATGAACTAATACGTCTAATCGGTATTAATTGATCAATTGATCGATCAGAGCGACCGTATTTTATTCATCAGGAAAGCAGGTTACTGCAAATCACCAAATGTTTGAGAAAATGTGTCTTATCAATAGACAATCTTTAATTCGAAGATTTTAAATGAAGATTGAGGATTATTGATAAGATTAAAAGCTGAAGCTATAAACGAGCTTTTTTCAAAATTATTTAAATAAGTAGTCATCATGTCTCTTGCGAAGGTGTACCTCCCCATTGTAGTGGCACTTGCGGCACTTCAAGCAGGTTCGAAGTGAATCAATTAAAATAACAACAATTACCTAAAAAATAGTCAAAACTTGAACAATTTAGATACAAGCAAAAATTCCCAAAAAATTTTTTTTTAAATATTACATTTTAAATTTTATTGTAACAAAAAAAAATTAATTTAATTCATAGACGCCACCCCAAGTCGCGTTATCAATGGCCAGACATCGACCTACGCTGAATTTCCGTACATGGTAAGAACAAAATTTCTAAAAAAATCTTACCAACTAATCATGATAAAATCCAAATTTTTTCAAAATTTTTTTTAGGTTTCCCTACGATGGGTATCGTCATCTTCGCACACGTGTGGCGGAAGCATAGTGACCCAATATCACGTGGTCACGGCAGCGCACTGCGTTAACAAGTAAATAAATAATTCTATAAATAAATTTAATTTAAAAATTTTTTTCCATCTTATTTCACAGCACCATGCCAAGCGCGTTATTCGTAGTGACCGGTCACACGTCGAACACCGGTGGCGGCCGTGTCAGCTATTTGGAAGACATTAGGGTTCATCCACAATACGGACTGCCATTTTGGATGAACGACATAGCCGTTCTCAAATTGCGAAGACCAATTATTTTTAGTGCGACAGAGCAGCCAATACCAATTGCCATTTCGGATACTGGAGTAGAGGAATGTATAGTTTCCGGTTGGGGTCGAGCCAACGTGAGTTTCATAGCTTCTATAGTAGAATCATTATCACATTTTTGATAATGATTTTCATTTCAGTTTCCCAGTTTGGGACTACCTGGTGACCTACAAAAAGCGAACTTGAATACTATGACGATTCAGCAATGCAGATTTTATTGGTCGCCTTGGAGTATCGTTAACGGTTCATTGTGCGCTTTGAATTCGGTCGGAATCGCCGTGTGTTCGGTAAGGGAAAATTTTATTTTTTTTAATATCAATAACGATCGTCACTGTCGGATCGACAAAAAATTGTCCAGGATATTTCAAAATTATATTTTACATAAAAAAATTATTACTCACTCATTTTTGAATTTAGGGTGACTCCGGCGGTCCTCTCGTCTGCAATGGTCATCTTGCTGGCGTTGTGTCCTGGGGAAATCCTTGTGCTAATGGATTACCTGATATTTTTGCCAGAGTTTATCACTTCCGCGATTGGCTGATTGCCAATACGAACGATCTCTTTTCGAGTGACACCTTCGACGAGAAGGACGATCCCGTCGATTTCTTTTAATTCTATTATAAAAAACTATTTTTTGGGAGACTGAGCCCTCCCCACTGCGTTTTTTGTGTTTTGTGCAATAAAAATATTTTCAATAATAAGAACGAGTCGTTGAGTATTTGACGAACCCTGCAATGCTTAAATATTGATTATGAAAAAAAAAAAATTTATTTTATATAGACTGTATTATTATTTTTTTTAAATTAATCATGTTCGTCGTTATGATTTTTTGAAATTATTTATTCGAGTAATCAAGCATTTACGCGGTCATTTTTGAGTTTTTAACTAATCATCCATGCAAACGTGTAATATATTATTTTTCGTGTTATCTTGTTTAATGACTTTTCACGAGTTTTAAAAAATGATTGATTACGAAATTGTATGATATAAGGACCTGAATTTTCTTACTAAAGTTCAGTCTATCACGATGTACGTGGCAGCCGTTTTCATATTAGTTGCAGTTGCCCTGACAGGCAGCCACGGTAAGACAGTTAATTAAAACTGAAATTGTTAAAAATTTTCTATTTAAGTAGAATTAGATAAACAAAAGTTTCTATGATAATTTATTATGATATTTTAATCAATTATCAATCGTGTCAATCGCTACTGACTGTAGAATGAAATTGATTTTTATGCTTCTAAAAAGAAAAAAAGGTAACAAAACGTAACACATAACCTCGATTACATGCCTGCCTCAAGGGGTCACATACCTTTCTCGGTTTAAAAAAATCGATTTTTTTTTCTCATATATTTTCAAAGGTCTTAAAAATATTTTAAGCCCAGAATGAACTTAAAATTCGAATTATTCTAGAAGTTAGAGCCTTTGGTAGAATCTTAGGCCAATGGCTGCAGATAACATATATTTCAATATTTTTATTTCCATTTTCCTTTTTTGTTCGTCCAAAAACATCTACCTTTGAAATACAAAAAATATTTTACCAATCGGTCCAATAGTTTTTCTTTGGTCACTCGACAAACATTTTTTGTCGACCCCTTGAGACAGTTGAACAATCGGCAATAAAAATAGTCCAAACCATTAATAACTATTGTTTTTTTGAATTTTATATACAATCGTCGACACACTTTTTCACTCAACTTATAAGATCCACTTGCACAAAAGAATAAATTTTACCGGTTAATAATATTTTTCAAAAATTTCACAACGATCCGAAATGTCCAGAGATAATGGATCGTCTGATTTAATACCCGTTAATTCGTTATGTGGATTAATGGTTGATCGATTAAAATCAAATAAAACCAAGACCATCGGTATCGGTCGGTTCTGGATGAAAGAAGAGTTCAACATCCACGTTCATTCCACGATCACTTCAGCCACAGAATATTAACTCTTTTACGTGTATGCACGGTCGAACAGCGAGATAAAGTGATAAACTGAATAGTTATAAAAAAAAAGCTGTCATAGCTGTGCAAATATGAATCAGCCATAGAGCCAGAACAGACGGAAAACGGTTTTCGATATAGAATAAAACTAGGTAGGTAAAGCAGAGAGGATAAATCTACTTACCAAATAATCTTCTATATCGTTCGCTAGTGCAGAACAGCGCCACGTAGCGGTTAGCGCGCGCACTAATCAAACCAGACAGCACTGGCCCAGCTGCAAGCTGTTTCGCAATTGCCTCATGCAGCTCACATAGAGACTGCCAGAGCTTTTTGTATTGCTAAAAGTCAACATGGTGCTAATTTTTTAGGCAATTTGGTATCCAGAATTATCAATGGCAGTCCAGGAGTCTCGGGCCAGTTTCCATACCTGGTATCGCTGCGACGTACCGCGACGTCGTCACATTTCTGCGGTGGAAATTTGGTCACGACGCAGCACGTCGTCACCGCGACGCATTGCGTCATCGACATGATACCCAGCGACTTATTTGTTGTCACCGGAAGTATTTCGAATGCCGAAGGTGGTGAGACTCATGGGGTGGCAGATCTACGCATTCATGCTAATTACGTAGGCCAGTCAAATCTTTGGCTTGACGATGTCGCCGTTGTCAAATTGGCAGCACCTGTCACGTTAAATGCTGTCACTCAGGTGTTGCCGCTGCCAACGAGAACTGTCCCTGGTAGTGAGCCTTGCGTAATGGCCGGATGGGGACGCGCGCATGTGAGTATAATTTTATTAATCGTACAGCAGGTACAGGCAGTGCATAATATTTTTTTTATTTTTTTTTGCCTTACCAGTTTCCCTCTTATGGTCTGCCAGGAGATGTACAGACTTTGGTACAGAATAGTCTGTCAGTTAGTACGTGTCGGCTCATATGGGGTTCAAATATTCAAAACAATCATCTTTGCGTACTTTCTCGACGTGGCGAAGGAATTTGCAGTGTAAGTAAATTGGAGTGATTTTTGAAAAAAAAAATACAGGGAAGAAGAAAATATCAATATATCTTTTTAGGGCGATTCCGGAAGTCCGTTGGTCTGCGGTGGAGAACATCATGGTATCGCCTCCTGGGTCAATCCTTGCGCAAATGGACTGCCGGATGTCTTCGTGAGAGTTTCTCTTTATGTTGATTGGATCAATGAACGAATCACCGATGTTGATAATTGAAATGATTATAAATAAGATATATAAAGAGGGGGTTACACTGTTTTTTTGCTTTTTTGAAAAAAAGAAAATAAAGAGTATACGAGGCATTATTAATTTTTTGGTTTTTTTTTTGGAATTTTGCAAGTGGAAATAGAATGTTCGAATTTTTTATTTTGATTATTTGTGCTTTTTAAAGTTTTTTTTTCTTTTTTTTTAAACAAAATATCTTCGAGACGGTTTAAATGGAACAACGATTGTAACAATGACCGTGACCAAAAGACAAACATTGTGTCAAAACAGTCATAATGCTGGACTAATTACGAAACTCATTTACTCGTTAAGCGACTAATCTATGATCGTAAATTTGGTAACGGCGGGAGCATTTGATTTCGTAACGGAAGTCTGTTACTGAGCTACTTAGTCGACGCTTTGTGTTGTAAGTGAATTTTTTTTTCAATTTTGAAAAATCAATCAGAGTGAAAGTGTGACGGTTCGAGATGAAGCGCGTACTGCTAGTCTTTGTGACATTTTTCTGTATTGTTTTTGGAAAACGGTATCCGCGGGATTTCAATGGCTTCGTGGGAATGATTCATCAGGGTTATGCTGATGGAGCATTGCCTAAGAATGTTTTGAATTTCACGAAAGAAAAAGACATAAAATCAAAAAAAATTTATGAGAATTCCGAAAGAGTCAGTATGAATGATGACAAATTGAAGTTTAACGAAACTCAAAATTCTTTGAAAAATTATCCAAAAGTAAATCAACTTCGTTTAGGAACAACGACGAGTAGTAATAGTAATTTGAAGACAATAAATCATCAGGATCATTCAGAGGAGAATCGTACCCAGGATCAAAAAGAAAATTCAATTAAGGACGTGAATAAAAAATCAATCGATTTAAAAGTTCAGCAAGAAAGATTGATGGATAATTTTTCGAAGAATAAAAATGAACAAGGGAACGGTCATAAAAATTTAAAACGAACCATTGACGCTGACATGATTATGAAATTGGCTACTGAAAAATTGATGAATATGGGTAAGCAGACGGATTTTCAAAAAAAAAAGACATTTTTGAATAAAAAATCAAAATATAAGCATAATTATGGAAAAGGTTCAAATGGTCAAAAGAAATATTTCGAATGGCTCATTTTACCGAATCACAACGTGAATTCGAATAATCCATTTAAAAATGATTCTCCGACTGATGAATATTTTAATAAATTGATAATTTCATCGTATGATCAGCCAGGAGCGATAATCAATAAAAACAAAATGTTGAATCACTCGCAATCGAATCTTCTGAAAATTGACAACGATGAAAGGAGAAATTTTGTAAATTATCAAAATTCGAATTTTAATGAGCAAGCAATAAAAAAGTCACAATACCCAAATGTCCTATATGCAGGTAGACAAAATCCTGATATTTTTCAATACAGAATCAGCGGCATCAGAAAAGGAAAAGGTTTCAAAAAATTAGGTTCTCGCAGACCCAACAAAAAAAATATGCAGAATGAAAACACCGGTATAGAATATGGAATAAATTTCCAAAAACGAAATTTTGAAACAATCAATGCAGACGGTTCACGAACGGCTAATTCCACAGTTCAAAATCTTATGGATTATCCAAGTTTGGATAGCAGTCAATATCCAAATTTTGAGGAACAGGATACGGTGAATTACGAAAATTTGAAAATTGTTAAACGAAGTTTAAGGGATTTTTCAGAATCTGAAATTTCTAAAAATTCAGAAATAAATATTCCAACAAACAATTCCGTATCGGAGCAGTTCGAAATTTTACGGGAATTCGAAAATGGCGTTAATGCAAAATCAATTTTGGAAAATCGTACAAAATTTCGCACGTCCTCCTTTGAGCCTGGACAACCTATCCAATATCCTGGATTAGAAAATCATCAAGCAGCAGACTTCAAATATGATAGAATCAAAAAAGAATATTTCACGATGTCTAACAGCATGATGAATGATGCATTAAATGAGGATCATTTAAATAAAAATATTGTATTACCGGCCAAGATCAAAGAAAATGATCTGATGAATGATTTCATCACTTCTAAGAACACGCCACTGGCTTCGATGGGGCCAATCATGACGAAAAACAATGAACGGAAGGAAGATCAATCAAAACGAAGATTAACAAAACGAGACAAAATGGCGGACGATAACACTGGTGCGTATGGCTCGATCGAAAGTGATATCAGTATGAACTCAAATTTGAAAAATGATAAATTTAAAAAGTCAACTTATGAATCGCAGTCATCAGGAACATTCGATGATACAGAAGATTTCATAGAAACTACTAACGAGCCAATTTCAATGAATCCGCCGAATTCACAAGGTCTACCACGATTGTTTGATGTTGGACTTTGGCTTAACAATGCAATTGGTAATTCATACGGTGCGGAAGTTGGATTAAGAGCTATGAACGATAAAATTAAGAATGAAAAATTAGGAAGTGAATCGGATTTCCCAACTGTCATCGACACAAGCAATCAGGGGGCCGGTCCGGAAGATTTGGATCCAACTAATATATTTCATGAAGATCCTGATAACCAACCGTGCAAAAAAAATAATGAACAAGGAACGAACGAGTGTCCGGAAGTAGATAGTGGGAAAGGTAAAAATTTTAATGAGTGATAATCATTAAAAAAAATATTTACAACAGCAATCACTTACCAAAAATTTTTGTAGGTGACGATGATGACGGAAAGAAAAACTGGCCAATTACTCCGGGTCCGATTACATACGATCCAGGTAAGTGATTAAAAACAAATTGAAATAATTATCCTGATGCGTAAGCCTTAAGGAATCTACTGTAAAACGATAAAATTATCATTGATAAGCACTTTCGTTCATAATCGTCGAAAATTCATGTAACGTGTGCAATAGTTATTAATAATGATAACGGAAGACAATAATGGAGACTAAAATAAGGAAATTGATAAAGATGCGCTAGTGTCACTTTTTAGTGCTACTATGATAAAGAAAAAAATGAGAACACGCCAGTATCACGGAACAATGATAAAATTTTGAATAATGATAACCCACTACTATTTTTTATCATAACTCATATTCCACTTAGATTTTTCAATTATTACACTATGACTTTCCTAATAGTAATTTCATTCAATCATACTGATACTTTTTCTTTGCTATCATGGGTTTCATAGAAACTATTAACGAGCCAGTTTCCATGAATCCGCCGAATTCACAAGATCTACCACGATTGTTTGATGCTGGACTTTGGTTTAACAATGCAATTGGTAACTCATACGGTCGGGCAATTGGATCAAGATCTATCAACAATAAAATTCAGAATGAAAAATTAGGGAGTGAATTGGATTTCCCAACTATCATCGACACAAGCAAGCAGCGGGCCGGTCCGCAAAATTTGGATCCAACTAATATATTTCTTCAAGGTCTTGATAAACAACCGTGCAAACAGAATAATAAACAAGGAAGGAACGAGTGTTTGGAAGTAGATAGTCGGGAAGGTAAAAATGTTAATGAGTGATAATCATTAAAAAAAATATTTACAAGAGCAATCACTTATCAAAAATTTTTGTAGTTGACGATGATGACGGGAAGAAAAACTGGCCAATTTCTCCGGGTCCGATTACATGCGATCCAGGTAAGTGATTAGAAACAATTATTAAATAAATTAATAGAAAATATTTGGATACTGAAATAATTATCCTGATGCGTAAGCCTTAAGGAATCCACTGTAAAACGATAAAATTATCATTGATAAACACTTTCGTTCATAATCGTCAAGAATTCACGTAACGTGTGCAATAGTTATTAATAATGATAACGGAAGACAATAATAGGAACTAAAATAAGGAAATTGATAAAGATGCGCTAGTGCCACTTTTTAGTGCTACTATGATAAAGAAAAAAATGAGAACACGCCAGTATCACGGAACAATGATAAAATTTCGAATGATGATAACCCACTACTAATTTTTATAATAATTCATATTCCACTTAGATTTATCGATTATTATACTATGACTTTCTTACGTACTATTTCTTTGTTATCATTGATTCGTTATCAATACTGTTATCAGTAAGTAATAATGAGCATAATTTTTTTGCGACCTTCCATATATCTTAGTATTCTTTTCATAACAATTATTTTTGTCGGAATATATTTCATATACTATTAGCAGTATATACAAATTAGTATTTTGAGTTTGAAAAAATTTTTCAATTTTATTTTTTCAAAGACTATGCAGTGCCAACAACCTTCGCAGCGAAACCCACCGAATATCCGTTTGTGGTTAGTTAAAAAAAAAAGAAAATGTATGTTCTATTAAGTAACTCAAAAAATGTATATTCCTTTTTTTATTTTATGTTTTTCAGGTATCCATCCAGCATAAAAATCTTGCTACCAAAGAGTTATCGCACATTTGCAATGGGGTCATTGTTGGTACAAAGTTCATAGTATCGGCGGCACATTGTTTAAACAATCTTGAAAATTTTGAGTTGGTGGTACACCGTACTCACAATCTTTGTGATAATAAAGTGAGATCAGTACCTGTGGCCTTGGTGATGGAGCACGAAAATTACAATAGACACACGAGAATGAATGATTTGGCTCTTTTGAAGGTAGATATAAAAAGTAGATTTTTTAATTGAAAAAAAATTTTGTAAATTTCAATATTTTTAGTTAAAATACGAAATGGACGCAGACCCAGTGTCATTTCCTGAAAACGACATAAAACATAAAAATTTCTATTCCGTGGGCTGGGGTGAATTGATGGTGAGAATTTTGGTTTTAATTCAAAATTGCTTTTACACAATTTTTTTAATTTTCAAAATGACAGTGTGATTATGTATTTTCAGTGGAACTATTTTGAAAAAAATGTTACAAAAATTCAACAAAAACTGCCTGTATCAAGGTACTCGAAAAAAATGAAGGAGGATCCAGGAACCATTTACGTGAACGTAGCTGGATTGGATATAACTGGAGCTTTTAGGGTATTTTAAAAAAATGTGGAAATTAAAGGAAAATCCGTTATTTGAAAATGTTCACATTTCAGGGCAACTACGGGGGAATTCTCATGAATGAAAACAAAGAATTTATTGGGGTCCAATCGAAATTATGTCCAGATGAAAATTACGAAGTTTTCATGAGGATCAAGACGTACCTTCCTTGGATAGAAAATATGATGAACACGAGTAAACGACTTTTGGAGCATTCCTATAAATCCTAAAAAAAAAAAAAAAGTCTATGAGAGACGTAGATAAATAAATGACAATAAGCATACATGATAATGTACCATAAAAATACATTGTTAATAATATATTAAAATAACCACGGAATTCTTCACTTTTTTGCCTTTCATTCGAAATGAGATATTTCCTATATTAAAAAATTTTTATTTTTCGTAAAATCGATGTCGACGTTGATGCAGCCTTTTTTCTTTATCTATTAGTGTGCGTTTACATAACTCATCGAGCACGCATAAGGAAAATAAAAAAATGTGGGAGGGGATGACACATCAGGGTCGAGGTTCGCAACAGTCAATATAAAAGAAACGCGCAGGGCTGATTTCGTACTGGACAGCTTAGCGTTCTCGCGAAAAAAAAAAGAAAAGAAAGTCGAAAATATATAGTGAGATAATTGATTGAAAAAATGTCGCGGATTTTGGCGGTTACGTTGTTCGCCATATTTTTATTCGCCTTTAGGGCGGCGGGTAAGTATTTTTTTTAAAGTTTCAAAAAAAAATAGAGTGACAAGTGCATCCCTTACTTCTGCTCCCACCCGTTACGTAAAATCAAAAATAAATATTTATTTGTTCTACACTTTCGATTTTTTAAACTTTTCAAAACAGATATCCAAAATCCTCTCTTTTATCGCTTTTCCTTCTTCATTTCATTTCCGGATTTCGTGGTTCATCAAAATCTTTTTCTTCGTCCTTTTCGATCGTATCACATATTTTCAAATTTTCTTTTCTCTTGGTCCTGTGAATTTTCTTTTGGTGCTTTCGTTTCGTAAAGGCGAAGAGTCGTGTAGTATTTATATTGTATCAATAAAAATTTTTAATTGCATTTAACGTGTTAAGATTTTTTTCAGGACTGTCACGTGAACATTTTCAACATTTTTACGTGAACTTTGAAATTCATTAATTCACAAATTTCTATTTAGATAAGCACCAAATTTTGGAAACAATGGAGGATATGCACATAATATAGAGGTAGGTTACGCTTGGTCGATTTATTAATAGTTTCTTCGAAATTTTGAAAAATTCTAGGGTATGCCGTATTTATTCCAGATATGATTGATTTCTCGAGAAGTCGATAAGATTACGCAAAAGAGTGATTCGCCCCTTCATGCTGTTGCTTATGCTTAGTGAAAAGTGTTTCAGGCAGTTACAGTTCTTCGATAAAAAATTCGATTAATCACCCGTGTTTCAAATTTGATACGAAATCAAAGAGAATAAAAAAAAAATGATTCAATGTCAAAAATAATGTTAATAAAATTTTTTGGAAAAGTCTCGAGCTTCTACTTCTACAACAGTTACTTCTGCTGCTGCTACTTGTACTACTACTCCGCCAACCACTATTGCTATGACCACTATTTCCACTGCTACTACTACTGTATCTTCTAGCGATACGAATAGTGCAAATTTCATTACGGATCTTGGCTACCGATGATAAATATGTACGAAAAATGGGAATTGGTCGTTTTCAGGAGATGGAAGTTCAGAAGAAGGTAACATGGTTAGTGTATCGGAGAGTCCAAATCTGCCACTAAATTTTACACAAGCTGCAGAAGTAGCTGAGATCATGGAAGGTGCTCCAAGAGACGGAGGAGGAAGCCAGGAACCCTTAAAAACTGCAGCACTCTCAGATCCTGAAGTACCCTTAGAAGGTGCAGCAGACTCAAATCCTGAAGCACTCTCAGAAGGTGCAGCAGACTCCAATCCTGAGACACTCGAAAAAGGTGCAGCAAATTCAAATCCTGAAGCACTCTCGGAAGGTGCAGCAAATTCAAATCCTGAAGCACTCGAAAAAAGTGCAGCAAATTCAAATCCAGAAGCACTCTCAGAAGGTGCCGCAGACTCCAATCCTGAAGCACTCTCAGAAGGTGCAGCAGACTCCATTCCAGAGGCACTCGAAAAAGTTGCAGCAAATTCAAATCCTGAAGCACTCTCAGAAGGTGCAGCAGACTCCAATCCTGAAGCACTCTCAGAAGAAGCAGCAAATTCAAATCCTGAAGCACTCTTAGAAGGTGCAGCAGACTCCAATCCTGAAGCACTCTCAGAAGAAGCAGCAAATTCAAATCCTGAAGCACTCTTAGAAG
>JASANN010000649.1:122802-133201 GCA_031762395.1 Calameuta pygmaea | reverse complement strand
GGTGCTTTTCACTTTAGACATTGTTTTTCAGGGGAAATCGGTTGACTCCGACACTGTCATACTATGCAATCCTGACTGTTAAGGATCAAATTAGATAAGTCACCTACGAACCTTTCTGAGGTGCTGATGATGTACTCAAATTTGGTGCTTTTCACTTTAGACATTGTTTTTCAGGGGAAATCGGTTGACTCCGACACTGTCATACTATGCAATCCTGACTATTAAGGATCAAATTAGATAAGTCACCTACGGACCTTTCTGAGGTGCTGATGATGTACTCAAATTCTTTGCTTTTCACTTTAAACATTGTTTTTTCACGTGAAATCGCGACTCGGACCACGTGAAAAGAGTCGATCGCGAATTTTGGAAAATCTTAGTTGACCGAAATTTATGTCAATTTCATTCTATTCTACGCTGTCACTCTTTGAACAGCTTTTGCCCTTCTTATCGTTAGACGCTAATTAAATATTTGCACTTACAAGGTAACTTGGTTACATGGATCGATATCGAAAATTCATTGATCCACTTTGCCATCGCTAGGAAACGATAATTAAGCAACCTCAGTGAAATCGTACATTTCGCAATATCGATGTGCAACTGTATACGGGGCCCTATCGCTACGGGCCCAGAATAACCTCTCAAGGTTTTTTCAACACCCATTTCACGAATCCCCAAATACTTCATGCAAAAAAAAAGGTAGGTATAAAGTACGAGGTAGATTGATTGTCAAAAAAAAAAAGTAATGTATTGTATCAAATTAAACTGTTATTTTCATATGTAAATTTCCGGGGAATTCAGTCGCGTGGAATAATGTCGTCTGATTCGCGACACCTGTGTACACCATTGCGCGGCTGAAACGTTAAGCCGTCCTTTTACCAAGTACTGGTAAAAGCTCGATAGGAACGCGTGAAACTGGACGATAACTTAAAAAGTGCTGCTAATTAAATATATATATATATATATATATATATATATATATTATACATATATGTATATAAAAAAAAGACTTTGCCCACTCGGTGACTCCGGTAGTTTTCAACTGTCTCTGATGATGGTCGCAACCTACAAGATCAGTTGGTCTGCCCAGAGCAATTGGTACCCGCAGCAAGATCACCGACAGATGTAATCCACAATTGTTCTCACGATCATTGTCTGAGGTAGCAGGAAAGTAAAAAGTCAAAAACAGCAAAGGAAGTGGCAGTCATGCGATGCGCACGGAGGACCTTCGAGAATCTTTTGGCTACAGTCTGTTAACAGATGACACTACATTGTACATTGTGCATAGTCATGCGTGGAATGATTGTATCAAACGTATGTAGAGTAACTAGGTAGACAAGTAGGTTGGTACCTACAGACTGTTTTCAAGGTGAGCGACGATCGCTCAAGGCGATCGATACAGTAAAAAATAATTAACGGGTATCGAACGATTGAAAAGGAGGCTGACTTGTCCTTTGGTATCTCAGACAGATCCCGTGACTTTTGACCTCTTCCCACTTACCCGTGTGCAGACTTCTTTATTAATGATTTAGCATGGAGCGTGTAGAGTCTCGAGAGACTCAGCCAATAGGATCCAAGACGTTCGCACTTTCGTTCTTTGCCTCCAGTCACGAAGCAACCGTCGAGTTTTACGTTGCACGGAGTCGGAGTTGCAAACTGACATATTTTTGTTTGGTGCAATTTTTTGCTGGATATAATCAATTTTGTGACGAAAGAATTTTTTGAAGGATAGAAATTAAAAAATTTTTTGTCATGGTATTTTTTTTATGGACGACTTTACTTTGGCATGTAAACAGAGGCGTGAGTGATGACTTAATTTTGTTTTGAGGTGATGAGAGGTTTTTTTTTTTGAAAATTTCAATGTGGTATGTACATTGATTTTTGAAAATTTTGTGATGGTTTTAATGAGATTTAGAAATTTGGGGTCTGTAGTTATGTAAAAGGGTTAGGTTGGGTCATGTGGATTCGATGATTATGATTAGGACTTGTTTTTGGAATTGCTTAAAAGATCCAAAATACCGACAATTCGAAACGAACCGTAACGAAGAATTCTTTCGAGCTGGGAGGCTCGCGTCGGAAACGGAAATAGAGTTTTGTAAGACTAATTACAATTGTAGCCGTCGTCGATTCGAGATAAGGCCACTACTCTCGCAATTTCTTTCACTGGAGGATCTTTAAGTACTTTGGAATTGCGCGAAAATAGTTAACGAGAAAAATGTTCAATTTGTGAGATTAGCAATTCCGAAGAGAATATCAAATTCTTTGACAGACTAATCCTGAAATTCCAAAATAAATATAATTTTATTTTTAATGCTTACGTTGTTTATTGTTAATAACAATCGCAAAACCCATCCCAGATCAATAGAATTTTAAATCCTCCCACGGTTCCCAACTTAACAAAGCTGGAATTGTCATCGTTCAATTTAATGAAAATTGATCGTCGATGACCCGAGTCATTGGCCCGTGTAAATAGATGTGCATTAACAGGAAATTGCAACCAAATCGATTCGCCAAACCGTGAAGAAACTTCATTTCGCCATCAACTCCATTTGGAAGTAAGAGAATAATTTTGAAAAATTAAATTATTTTTGTATTTCCATCGTCGCTCAAGTATTAAAAAAAAAACAGGTCACGCGGCTCCAATTTGTTATTGAAGCACATTACGATACAGCAGCGAGTAATCGCGAGTGCTCGCAAATAACTGCAGTTGCATAACCGCAAGGACACTAGTTCCCCACGTATTCCGAGGCGACATGTAAATTCTCCTTTATATTACACCATTGTCATACAAATTCGATTACTTCCCATTCTCACGGTTTGTATTAAAAAAAAAAAAAATTGCCAGCAACAATTCCCATCACCCGCTCCCTGAATTCAATACAAGTCAAAAAAAAATCAAATAAATATCAGTCACCGGTGCAGTTACAATATGATACCAAACTTGCAATTCCATCTCTGGCAACAGATGGCATATCTGTCCAGTTTGCCAGCTGGATACATTGAGGCTGGTCAAGAACGGTCAAAAGTGAAATATCCAGTCAAGGTCCTCCGGTCGCTCGTTGAAAACAGACCTAACGATTACCGTACCAGCGTGTCACGGCTTCCTGCCCGTAAATGCACCAGCCAACATTATTATGTTGCACCGTAGATCAAACCGCGATACGTTTCTTCCTTTGTACGGAATGTCAAGGTAGATCACCGTGAGTGGTAGTTTCAGCCAAAACAAACAAGCAATTCCAACTGTATAAAAAACCAATTGAATAGAAATTGCATTTTTTTACTTCTAAAACCAAAATCATTTCCCTCCAACCATTTACGTCCAATCATCTCGCAATTTTTCATTACGCAATTCCAGATGAAAAATTGTCGATACATAAATTTTTCTCAGTACCAATTTTTTGTATCTTATTTCTAAATAGATTAAGAACGAGGAGACTCGTGGCTTTCCACGCTGCTCAGTTTCCTTAACAATTGGCAGCCGTTAGCTTATGCTAATACCTATGAGCAAATATGAGTATACGGGAGAGCTTGTATAATAAGATGCTCGGAGTTGCGTCCGGTTGAAGGAGGCGAAATTTTGGAAAAGTTACGAATTTATTTCAAGCTCTGTCAAGCGTGCAAACGAATGCTTATGGTTTCCCTGGCATAACGTAATTACCATACAGAAACTACAATACAGAATACAGTGCCCACTGGGCTACTGTGTAATTGTAGTCTTCAGTGTTATTCATGGGCAAAGTATTACGGCATGGAATTGCGTAAAAACAAAGTTAATCTTTCATTTCGTAATGACGATGTAGAAGGGAAAATCGAAATTGATGCCCGTTAGCCAAATAATTTTTTCAACTTCCAATTGTCAGATCCAACTGTCAAAATTCCATGTGAAATTCCGAACGGAATTTACAGAGACGTACACTAGCCATTGCTCGTTTGCGGATTTTCGGTGACTTGGAGACGGTGGAACAAAAAAAAAAACGGATAATCAGGTGAAAATAAAAGGATTAAAATGGCGACCATGAAAAAACGGAAACGCTAAGCTAACAGAACATTTGTGTTCACTGAGCGAAGGAAAGCTAAGAGTTTCTCCCCCTATAGGTATACATATATCCAATGGAAGAGACGTGCAATTTACTTTCCCCGGACGAGCGATTCCCGGGTAGTCATCGAAATGACTTGCGTCATTCGATCCTATGTCGTTCATTAGGCCATTGGCTTTGTAACGAGTAATGAGTATTAACAGTGTATTATACTCTTCATTACGCTGGGAAACAATTAGTCGAAAGGTACATTATACCTATACTGTTACCTATCCTTGTAGTTGCTACTGTTGAATGGCGGCTCCTTCGAGGTCGGAATAATTTCAAAGAAATCACTAAGCGTACAATGACTTTTAATCATCGCGGATATATTCTTCGTATTAGCCAATTCCATTGCTCGCATTATAACTTGACGATTACGTCACCTTTTCTTTTTTTCCTACTCTAACCTTAATATACACGGAAACGTACAATTTCGAATTTCGCTTGAAATTTTTTTTTATCTCACTCTCACTTTTGATTTTTTTTTTTTTCAAAAATTGTATAACAAACGCTCCTTACGTGCAATAGTAATTTTCGATGATCGTATGCATGCTAATTGCTAGGTGGCTGACTAATTTCCATAAGAAGGAAATACTTTTCCTTTTGAAATTCAAGGCGTGTCCGTCATCGGCGGCAACAAGTGTAATGCAAAACGTTTTGATTGTCGATTTCAATTCAATGATTTCCGATGATGTCAGGGTCATTGTTGTTCTCGGTATTTGGCACTGCTACCTGTGGACGATCAATGAGAAAATGAAAGAGTCGAAAAAAAAAATGATAAGTGATAAACGGGTAAGAAGCGGGTCACCGTGTATAACCATAAGTGGGAGAAACGGGGAGTCAACGCTGACGATTCTCTTTTGCGGGATTTAGTGTCACAGGTGCGTGTGCGTTGGTGCGTGCAGGCTGCGTGTGGCGACACAGCTGCGTTTTATTTCTCTAGTCGTGGAGACTCCCCTTTACGATTCCAGCGAATATATAGACTTTTGCCCGCATCCCGCGACTCGTCAGTCGCGTCACGGATTACTTTCTGTTTCGACCGAATTCCCTTTAACGTCGTTTCCATCGAACGATTTGCAGATCGAAACGCACGCTCGTGCCTTTTATTTGTTATCGTGAACTCGTCAATTATTGCCGTTGGTCAGGGCAAGTAAAAAAAAAGTGCTGAAAAAAAATTAACGAAATTAATTCATTAAAACTCAGTCTAATTAATTACTCAACATTCATCAAGGACTGTCTATAAATTCTTTACGTAATACACGCGTGATTGTAAGAAAAGAGTGAAAAAAAAAAAAATTTTCAAAGAAAATTACGACAATTTCAAAGTGCACTATGACAATCGTTGATAATTATAAGTGACTCGTTGCAGCTGCAAATGCATATAGAATCTCACGAATCGATGACGTCGCGATGACTGCATCGCTGACTTCCACGAAATTTCTCACGAGTTCCACGTGGTACCTGGGATTACGTAAGGTCGCAGAGAAACGCGCCAACACTTTTGTAAGTGCTTATCGATAATGTTACGAGTCTCGAGAAACGACGGTGGATCAAAACCAATCGTCAACTGAGCAAAAAATTGGTACAAAAGTAAAAAAAAATGTTCACGAGAGTGCAGCGGGAGTAGGTATAACTGTCTTGTTCTAAAAAAAAAGGAATTTCAGTGATAAAAAGAAAGTGAAAAAGAAACCAAGTAAACAAGATGGAATTTCACAAAAATATCAGAAGAACAATCTGGTGGTTTGGTTTTCTTCTGGTCAGCAGTGCAATTGATACAGGTAGTGATTTTTAAGATTAATCGTCCTGTGTAATTTGTTTAATTTTTTTTAATTCAACCCCCCCTCCCAGCGACCTGTTTTTTGCGAACTCTTATCACGTGCACTTATCGCTGCACTGTCGGCCGCCGCAATTGACTGTCTGCGTAAGTGCGCCAAACTCATGGTCGCTTATGGTGCGTCACGCCTGTCGGGAAGTTATTACAGTTAAATATATATGTGAGACATGAAACGGGAAAGTTATAATGAATAAGAGTAACTTAAAAGTGAAAAAAAAAAAAAAAAAAATGTAAAAGAGTAAAAACGTGGTTAATGCGCAGCAGCGATAGAAGCGATAGGAAATAAATTACAGCGTGACTCACCGGCGTCATAAGTTTTTTCAAGGAATCGCTTGATTTGTCGCATTTTTTTTTTCACGATGACAGGCAAAAAAAAATGAAGAGACAAGGGTAAGACGTACCGATGATTTTCTGCTTCCAGGAATTTCCTTGGGCTGTCAGAATTTCGTATGGGAGAAATTGCCCGGCATGAGGCCCGAGACTGGAGAATCCAATTTGATACTTTACACGGGAATTGACTCAGAAGGAATTGTCGAGAGATGCTTCGATCGGTAATTGTTTATCCCAGCTTAATTTGAACGATTTGAAAAATTGTATCACCTGAGTTAATCGATTGGTTAATCGATCGATATTTGGAATTGCACTTCAGATGCCGTAGAACCAACTGCACAGCTTTCGTAATCGATTTCGAAAGAAGCGGCTGCTTCAGTATTGTTCCGGATAGTGAAGATTTAGTTCCCGAACCAAACGCCACCTTTTTTCACATGATTTGCCTAAGCGGTAAGAAAAAAAAAAAAAAGTATAATAAATAGAGTAGAAATAAAGATCGCGAGAAAATCCAACAAATTTCTCATAATTCTCACAATTTATAATCGCGTGCTCAATCAATGCACTTAACGGAGAGAGAGAGAGAAAAAAAAAAGGTTGGAAAATTGAAATAGCTTTTTATATGAGAATTAATAATTAAATAAATTCCGACACGCTTACCACGCTCTATTTCGCTGCTAAATAACCCGAGGGATTTAATTTGCAAAATTTCATTTACCAGTTCCATCAAATTGCATTCAATCGCGATTCTGGCAAGTCGAAAGGACACTTGGTGCAGTTTTGATTGACACTTCGACCACGTGGCTGCCAAACGTCATGAACAGAAGCGAGTGTTACGAAAGATGCATTAGATCAGGTAAGACAAATTATTTTGAATTTTTTTTTTTTTTTGTTAATCACTCATGAACTGTCAAATAATTTTTTTTAAGGTGATACCTGCAAGTCCGCGCAATTCCGAACCAATCAGGATCTTCAAATTGGAGACTCTGTTGGTAGATGTGCTTTGTTAAATGTAGAAAAAGGGACACGTCCACAGGCGTACAGAGCCTCTATGTACAGGGACGAATATTTACAGAGCCAGTGCCATAATATATGTAAATTTGTTAATTATTTAATTGTTAAACAATGAAAATTGAAATTTCATATTTTTCATCAATCAATCATTATTTACAGCGAGACGCGATTACTGTTCGTTCTCGCAATTCCAAAACCAAACGACCCTATACTCGGACGCAAGGATACCCGGTTTGGACTTTAAAGAGGTAAAGATTAGGATAATACAATTAATAAGAATAATAATTAATTATAAATTTCTTTGTTAAACAATAACACTGATTTGTTCAAGTGCGAGGAGAGATGCGACAGTGGTATCGATGGTTTCATTTGCCGAGCCTACACTATTGATCACAGTACCAATCAATCAATCTGCTTATTACACTCAGACGATTTATTGAGTGTCGGCGTAAGCTCTTTAATTACAAAGCCGGAAGTGACGTATCGTGAACGAGAAACGTGTCTGGAGCGTAAGAAATTTTTTTTTTTTTTTCTTAAATATTAATTCTGATCTTTGAACTTCAGCTTTTGTATGTTAAATGTCACAGTGAAAGTGCAGTGCAACAATTCCACCTTAAAAATGGATTTGGCGACAAAGGAACCGTTCTGGGGACGTATGTACGTGAACGGCTGGGGAAACGACTGTGGGACGGTTGGCAGCGGTCAAAATTTGACAGTACTCGTACTGAATTTGCCAAAACGGGACGAGCTCATGTCAACCAATTTAAGCTGTGGACTCACGCCAGCTTTTTCGGTCGACAACCAAAACAAGTAAAAATTTCAGACTGATATGTAGAGTCCAAAAATTTGTACGACCAATTCTTTCATTTTTCAGAACACGCGCCGTCATTTGGACTACGGTAATTGTACAGTTCAATCCAATTATACAAAGACTGGGTGATCAGGCGGTAAGAGTGGGATGCTCTTTGGATGAGCATGACATTCCAGAACCAAGAAACATCACTGTGCAATCCAGTGTATCAATTTTGGATCCCAAGTAAGCATTAAAAAAAAAAAAAAGAAAAAATAAGCTAACAGACAGTATAGTAAAAAATCTTTTTTTTTCAGTGCAGGGGTACCACCCGTATCGACTACCGTAGTGAATTCATCGTCTAAATCACCCATAGTAACTATGAGAATTTTCGATGACCACTTCAATGACAAAATTGTTACGCAACTGGGGCAAAAATTAATTCTCAAAATCGAAATCAGACCATCCGATGGTTGGTAACCTTGACGAGGGGGATCGATAATAATGTTTAGCTTGATAAATAAATTTTTACAGGACCTTACGACATCATGGCGGGACATCTGGTTGCCAGCAGTGCAGCACGCGATTCCTCTTATCTGCTTCTAGACGAAATGGGATGTCCTACTGATCCTGGGACGTTCCCAGCACTCCAGAAAGATCCTACCGATAACAGATCACTGATAGCAAGATTCACAACTTTTAAATTTCCAAACAGTCAGTTGGTCAGGTTCAACGTGGTCGTTAAGTTTTGTTTGGACACTTGTCAACCGGTACGCTTTGCATTATAATATTTAACTAATCACACTAATTATTTCTTTAATAATTACGCGACACTTATTTAAATAATATAAACTTTCTTTAATTAATAAATCCCAGGCGAGATGCAGAGGCGGTACCATTTCTTACGGCCGCAGGAAACGGTCAATCTTCCCGGAAGCTAGTGTAGCCAACGTTTCCGAAATTCCAGGAGTTGCCAAAAATCAAACACCCGAAGAACTTCCATTGCAATTGTCTATTATCGTTCAGAGTCCTGTAATATCTGCTGATCCTCTGTTATCAACGGACGGCACAAATCCTGACACAATTTTGATCGCGGGTGGTCGTAAGTGTCACGATAAGAGGAACATCGACGAGACATTTTTAAATGACCAATTACCTTTTATTTCAGAAACACTGGAAGGTCTGCTGTGTGTGGATGCTAGTCTGGCGCTGGGTTTATTAATATTTTGGTTAATTATACAAATTGCACTAACGATCGGCTGTCTGGTAGCCGTCAAAAGGTACAGAAGACTCGCGCGTCGAGCCGAGGAAGACAGGGCGGACATATTGGCGCGCCATCTTTATGGAATTCACGGCGGCAACTTCGAAGTTGCCAGACGGGTGCGTTGGGCCGATCACAACGGTTCATCCATCAGTTGATCAGGAAGTTTGATAAATTGAAACTGAATTATCAACGAAACAAATTTACTTTTAGGTATGAAAATTATGAAGAGTTTTATGAACCTGGTAGTAGTGATTAAGGAACATTTTTTAAATGACGTCATAAGCGTCCGGACAGTGTTCAATTAGATTTACGATTTAATAGCTTATAGTACGCAGATGTCAAAGTACTCGAACGTTTTTGAGATATAATTTGATTGCAGTAACTTGGTAGAAAGTGATCAGGAGGAGTCTTCCAAGATTAATAAATAATTACTTGCCAATAGGCGAGACCAGTCAGAGTATTTCATCGATTTAGCCAAAGACAATCAACTGTATGATAATAATTGTAAAATTAATTGTTGTTGTAACAAATCGATCCATGTTTGTTATAAGAATTATTATTGTACTTTTCATTTTATTTTAACTCCTTTGTAGACACAGAGTATCACTATGGCTTATTGCTAATAAAAAATATATTGGATTGACAACTGGCATTACATTTCGTTAATACACAGCGTTCGTTACAATTTACCATATCATTATGGCATATTGCTAATAAGAAAATATTGCCAATTGTATTGAGAATTGATATTACAATTAATTAATACATAGCGTTCGTTACAATTTACCAAATAATTATGGCATATTGTTGATAACAAAAATATTGTATTGACAACTGGCATTACATTTAATTAATACACAGCGTTCGTTACAATTCACCATATAATTATGGCATATTGCTAATAACAAAAATATTGCCAATTGTATTGAGAATTGATATTACATTTAATTAATACACAGCGTTCGTTACAATTTACCAAATAATTATGGCATATTCCTAATAACAAAAATATTGCCAATTGTATTGACAACTGGCATTACATTTAATTAATACACAGCGTTCGTTACAATTCACCATATAATTATGGCATATTG